>JAFFZH010012639.1:0-10850 GCA_018420115.1 Euura saliciscinereae
CCCTCTGCTCATACTCTTCTCCCCGCCGCGAGAGAACACCGACCCTTTTTTTTTAAACTGTACGAATTTTATTATGGGTTATGGATTATTTTTTTTTCTTTATATATTCGTTGAATTTTAACAGAATTATATTCATTTTAACAGAAAAAATTATCCAGTCACAATAATTAATGATAATAATAACTTTAATTGTTTCAATCATTATTCATTTCAACTAAGATAAAAAAAAAAAGAATCATTTTATTATTCTTGAAAGAGTATTTCTCGATTTTGTAGAATAGCAAACTTCAGACTATGTATATTCAATCGTTAGAAATCGTGACCCCCATTAATTTTTTATTTTTTTTAATTTTTTAATTTTACACAGAATCACATAAATTCTCTGAAATTTTGTCTTTACCGTTAAATTTATGTTAATTTCAGTGCATAATCGAGGCTATCATCATTTACACCGGAATCCGGAACTCGATATAAGGAGGATATAACAGGACCTCTAACGTCCCAGAGAACGAGTACCAATAATAATCACGATGCAGACGAACGGATCGGAAAATGGGAACTCGGAGCACGGAGTCGACCGGACCGGCTGGACGGTCAGTATCCTCCACATTCCTTCATTTTTTTTATCTGCTTCATCTTCTTCTCTTTTCTTTTATTTTTTTTTTATTTTTTTTAATCGTCACAATTTAGAGATGAATGATTTTTTATTTGGTTCGATTTTCTAAAAGATCTGTCGATTCGTTATTGATATGTATATGAAATTGAAAATTTGATTGCAATTGTATGAGGAAACGAATGAAAAATCATTTTTCTCTTATTCAGGACAATAAATTATAATTTTCTGCCTTGAAATAATATCATGAAATAACAAAATTTCTAATTCATAAGAATTACAAAAATTCTTAATAATCGATTATTTTTTCTTCCAATAAAATTCAATTAAAAATTATTATATATGAGGCATTCCATGTCAATTCGACCAATGATTTTCCCTCGCCATTTTTGATTCGTTTCACAATTTTTTAAGATTCTTTCCGCCAACCCTTTTTTTTTTAATGATTAATCATAATATCCTAATGACGAAAAAATTTCCAATATTTGTAGTATATAAAATTTTATATACATTTTGTAAAAAAAAAAAAAAAGAAATAAAAATTCATTCAATTTATAATCAATTTAAAAAAAAAACGGATTCCAAAGATCGTTTTTCTGGTGACCAAAAAAAGAATTCATATTCCACATTGATATTCCAATTGATTGAAATGTAATTGATGATGATTTTGATTAAAAGGTGGGACTGATAAACGGTCGTTTCAAGTACCTCACCGCGGAGACATTCGGTTTTAAAATAAACGCAAACGGTGCAAGTCTTAAGAAGAAACAATTGTGGACATTGGAGGGAAGCGAGCATCAGGTATACCTAAAATCTCATCTTGACCGTTACTTGGCCGTTGATCAATTCGGTAACGTCACCTGCGAGGCTGAGGACACCGCCGATCCTGGATGCGCTTTTCAGATCCAGGTCGCCACCGATGGTGAGATTCTGAAATCTGTCTCATATACCAGTAGATTTATAGTTATTTTATTTCTTCACCTTATATGGTCATTGTTATATGGACTATGGTGCGACACTGACACAGATATTATTATAGAGGATTAGAGACAGAATCTGCGAAGTCTCATTAATCTCTATTAAACAAACTGCCCATATTTTTGTCTTCTTCTTCTTTTTCTGTCAATCTATTTACTATATAATAGAGTCTATATATTATGGACCTATGATGATCTATAAAAAGTGTAACAATTTATTATCCAGAGAGAGACAGATTATTGTTATCATTATTACTATTATTATTATTTTACCTCTGAATTGAAAAACAGGTTGTCTAGTCTAGTCATGAATCAACTCAAGTATTAATTGCAAGGGGGGAATAAAATGATTCAGTATTTGACTGACACGGTTTTTTTTTTGTTTTTTTTTAGTGCAATGACATTATTTCATTCATTTTCTCAGTTATTTCTGATTATTGGATTTATTTTTTTTCAGTTTATTTATCGTTATTTTCAATTATTATCTCGGTTATTTCTGAATATTTCTCAATAATTGATTGATTAATCTTTTTTTTTTTCTACATGTATATTAATTGTTGATTTTCTATCGATTTTGACGATTTTTTTTTTCTTCTTTTATCTCCACGACTGAAAATAACAATTTTCCTTTCTCTACAATATTGAATGGAATAAAAAAAAGAAGAAGTTTTCTAGTTTTTTTTTTCTTTCAAATTCTTTCGTTGTACATTTAACAGTATTTTTTTTTAAATTAAATTTAATATTAATTATCAATAACGTTGTTGTTATCATTATTGTTATTATTCAGGAAGCGGTAGATGGGCGTTGAAGAATATTCAGAGAGGTTACTTCCTCGGATCTAGTCAGGATGAATTGAAATGTACCGCCAAAGTACCCGGGGATGCCGAATACTGGCTCGTACATCTGGCCGCCAGACCTCAGGTAAGAAAAAAAATAACAATCCACGCATTCAATTTTCTTCTAACTGAAATAATAATAAAAAAAAACTCAATTAATTCACTAATTTATTTACATTTTTATATATATATATATATATATACGGTTGAAAATGGAGAATCATAAATTTTCTTGGGAAAGTAGAAAAAAAATAATAAGAAGTTTAATTAATGTTATAAATATCAATTTTTTTTTTATTCAATATTCAATGAAAATTGTTTATATAACTGTAAATGAGGAAAAAATTTGAAAAAAGAAAAAAAAATTGAATCAACGATCTCGGTGAACAGGTGAACCTGAGATCAGCAGGTCGCAAGCGTTTCGCCCATCTCAGTGCAGCCCAAGACGAGATTCACGTCGACGCCCCAGTACCCTGGGGCGAGGACACGCTTTTCACCCTGGAATTTCGTCCCGCCGCTATGCCGGACGCCATCGAGGGTAACGGCGAAGTCAGGCGCGAAGTTCGCAGCGAGGCAGGTATAGGGGGACATTACGCTCTTCACACATGCAACAATAAGTATCTAGCTCGGGATGGAAAATTACTCGACTCTTGCACACGCGATTGCCTCTACGCCGCCGAATTTCACGCTGGCATGCTCGCTCTCAGGTATATATAGTATTTTAATATTTTTTTTTTTATTAATCATCTTCATTATATAAGTCTCGAAGGATTTTTAATTTAGAATTTTTCTTTATTTATTTTTTTTTTTTTTTTTTAATATTCTTGCGTATTTTATCACGATCTTATTTTTTTTTTCTTCAAAATTTCAATCTTCAATCTTCAATCTTGCTCAAAATTTGTTTCCAAGGGACGTGAGCGGTGCTTATCTGGCCCCGATAGGAAGCAAGGCTGTCCTGAAGTCGAGGTCGAATACCGTCACCCGAGACGAGCTCTTCTCTCTCGAAGATTCCCTGCCCCAGGCTTCTTTCGTCGCCGCCCTGAACCAACGTTACGTGTCCGTCAAGCAGGGTGAGTCTTCTACTTCCTCTCTTCTCTACTTTATCAATTGTCTACTTGTTTTACGCGATTCTTATTCTATTTTCGTTCCATTTTATCAGCAGCCACGGTTCAAGTTTCACGTTTGTGGAATTTTCAACCTATATTACAGGCTTTCAAATTTTATCACTGAAGACGTAGATAAACGTTATTTCCGGTCTATGATAATGATCGTGGTGAAAAACTCGTCATACAACAGTCTTTCTCTGTCTGAAATGCACTTAGGGATGTAAAAAGTTCGTAAATATATTCGAAGAATTAAATTTTATGATCTAAGATCTATATAACTTAATTGCACTGTAAAAGAACATTGAAAGATTAACGATTTTATTTTTTTTTTATTTATAAGAGATAAAATGAGGCTTTATGGCTGGGCTCATCCGTCGCGTCGTATTGAAGATAGTAGATAGTCTCTCAATCTCTTGGATTAGATGCAACAACGATATTGAAGAAACTGATTCCAATTAAAAATTGTTTATTGCGTCTTTTATTGACGATAATCTCACTTCCGTTTGCTCCTAGGGAAAAAATTATATGGACTCATTTTGAAGCTTATTAAATTCTCTACAAAAAAGATATGGACATTTTTTTTTTACATACTGTGGACCGTTTCGAAGATATATATTTTCTTTCTTCACTCTTTCGTCGATATCTCACTTCCGGTTGCTCCTAGGGAAAAAATGATACGGACTCATTTTGAAGCTTATTAAATTCTCTACAAAAAAGATGTGGGCATTTTTTACGTACTCTGGACCGTTTCGAAGATATACGGTCTCAAAAATCAGTCACCCGAACTAAAGTGAATTTCTCGCTATTTTTCGTTCTTCACTCTTTCGTCGATATCTCACTTCCGGTTGCTCCGAGGGAAAAAATGATATCGACCCATTTTGAAGCTTATTAAATTCTCTACGAAAAAGATTCCAGAATTATTTAACGTACAATGCACCGTTTCAAAGATATACGGTGTTAAAAATCAGCCACCAAAAGTAAAGTGAATTTTGTGTTGTTTGTTTTTTCTTTCTTCACATTTTCGTCGATATCTCACTTCCGATTGCCCCTGGGGTAGAAATGATTGAAACTACTTTTGAAGATCATAAAATTCTCTACAAAAATGGTATTGACATTTTCTGACGTTATATGGACCGTTTCGAAGATATATGGCCTCAAAAACCAGTCACTTAAAGTAAAGTGAATTTTGTGTTGTTTTTTTTTTCTTTACATTTTCGTCAATATCTCACTTCCGGTTGCTCCTAGGGTAAAAACGATCTGAACTAATCTTGAAGCTCTTGAAATTCTCTAGAAAAAATTATCTACGAATTTTTATCGTAGAATCAACCGTTTGGAAGATACAGAAGCTTGAAAAATCGGCAGAATCATAACTATGACGAGAATCTTATAAAGTTTGTCTTCGTCAGTCTAGACTATCTCGTTATGAATAATTGTTTATATAGTAATAGAGGGACAGCAGTATGTATATATAATATCGCCAAAGATTATATTACACACCATATTTATTTATGTCTCTCGATCGTGGAGAGACGCTCGCGGTGCTAGACCGGAAATGAATGCATGAAAAATTCATGACTTCGTGTTCATCCCACGTTCGTACATACGCCGTTTGTATAATAATTATAATCGCAGTATCCACTCTTCGCTGTGTATATAAATTTTTTACAATTTTTATTTCATATTTATTATCGATATTATTATTATTCTATAGAATTCTAATATAGCTGTAATCCGGAGATTATTTATGAAAGAGACTCGAAACAAAAAAAAAAGGTATGAATTTATCATAACGTGACTTTAATAAGCTTTATAACGGTTCGAATTATACCGAGAAAACCGCTTTTATGCATCCACTATACTTACGTCAGTATATCTACTAGAAATAAATTATAGTACTTATAGCAAACATGATGATTCAGCTTCGTGAAGAATCTGTCGATAGGGAGTAACGAACTCTTATTCACGTCAGTACATATAATATATATCGGATATAAATATATATTATATATTCTCATACATTAATAAATATGATAAAATATGCAATATATAATGTGATGAGAATTAATTATATGATGATAATAAATAGACGAAAATTGTCGAGGACACTAATTAATTATCCATATCAATATATGTACTGACTTCGATCTTTTGTCGTTGATCAGGGAAGGAATTCGATATTAAAGACCTCAAAATGTGTCACAAAAAGGAAGAATATTTTTTTTTTTTTTACTTATCTGCAATTAAAAATTTATTCAACCTTGCAAAGAAGTTGTTGATTTTAATTAGCGAAAATCCGTTAAAATTTTTCAAGTGTTTCGGTATACGAAAATTATGTTTTTTTTATTCCTTTCTTTTTTTAAATTTATTTTAGAAAAATTGAAAACCAACAAAAAAAAAAAAAAAACTTGCAAAAATTATTTAATAAAATTAAAAAAAAAAAAAAATAAAAATTAAATTATAATAATAATTAATTAATTTATATATTTAAAATTTTTTTTTTTCTTAATAAAAAAACGATATTAAAAAAAAAAAAAAAAAAAGAAAATTGTATATCCTTGAGGTAATACGACTATGCACTCGATATTAAGAGTAGCTTTGTGATTAAAAAAACAAAAAAAAAAAAAAAAAAAAGGTTGAATTTCCTTGCTATACACAATACAACAAACTAGTTTCTCCTTATTCTTCTTCTTCTAAAAGAATCTAGAGCATCGTATAGAATTATTTACACAATATCTAGTTCGTTAGAAATGTGTATGCTTCTTGTTACAACATTATTATCATTATATCATTGTAATTGTGTTTATTATATATACATATATACAAAGATATATATAGTATATGTATTATTCTCCTTATGGTCTCCTTTGTAGGACTTAATAAAAGACTCGGTCTTATGCGTTTGCTTCAGGTTATTACAGCCTTACCTGTACCCGAACCTACCATAAGAGCTACGTATGTGCAGTTCAAAGTCTTGAATTTCACCTCGGCTAAGGTGGCTTCGGTTAAAACCGGTTGAAATATATATGTTGGCTCGAGCTGAGTCTTCCAAGTCTCCCGTTTCTTGTTCTTTCCGTTTTTTTTTTTTTTTTTTTTAAATTTTTATTATTTTTTTTTTTTTATTTTTTAATCAAATTTTATTAAAAATTTATAAAAAAAAAAAAAAAAAAAACAATTCTAGAATTAATTTATATTTTTTTTTTTCATGTTCGAGGAAATTTATTTCTTCTAATTAAGGAAAAAAATCGTTAATTTGTCATACTTTTAGTATAATATCATGTATGAATGAATAATTCTGTACCATAAAGAAATATATATAATTACTGGTACTTATTTTGTGGTCAGGAAAGTGGATATTACTCAACTTCCGGTTTCCGTTTTGATTTCAAAGCAACGTTTGATAATACAGTGCATATCTATGTATAATAATAATGTACTGCAGTCTTGTGTCGATATTTGATATTAACGTTGTGAGGAATTGAGAAAGAAAGAAAGAAAGAAAAAAGGATAATATAAGTATATTGAAAAAAAAAATATATAAAATATTGTGGACATTATTTTAGATACATTATTTTTTTCGTCTTATTTTCTTCTAATTCTTTATGGAAATCGTGGAGCCGTGATTTATGCCCTACGAGGTCATTGCCAAGGCTGAGTTATACTATTTATACCGTATATAAATTCCTACTAAATTCCCAACTCGTGTGTATAAATATTGTCTCCTATTTTCCAATTTATTTTCGAAATAATCACTAAATTATTATTATAAAATATTCAATATACATATTCTTTTTTTTATATCTATACAAGATTCAAATCTCTTATCATCGCGATATTAAACGATTTGAAACAAATCAATCGCAAGAAAAAGGAAATTTAAAGATTGACAATCATTTAAAACATATTTTTTTAAATCAGTAAAATAGAATTTCCTCTTTAATTAGAAACATCCACGTTATTAATAACATACAACGAGTTTGCAAATGATTTACTCTAATGATACAGTTGCATATATTCGCATATATATTATAGAGTATAATCTGATCAGATTTATTTTATTCCATTTGATTTTCTTTTATTTATGTATCTATGTATGTAAACTAACAATAAATAAGCAAGTCGAGAGTTTGTTAATAGTATATTGAAGAGGATGCTCAACGGGGGGTATCGGACCGTTATGGAATCATACATACATCAATCTCTGTCTATGTCTTCTTTTTTCTATTTTTTCCCCTCTCTTCAATGTCTTTCTTTTTTTTTTCATTCAGTCTTCATAATGATATGAGGTCGTATAATTTATTCGCCGCAGGTCAAGAACCGACGCAAATAAAAACACTGTGATGTATGTAACATGAAATTTAGGCGTTCTTTAACTTAACGAAACCGGGAAATAATATATTATTTTTCTTTATTTGTTTCAAATTGACAAAATAATTTTATTTCACATTTTTTTTCAATTTTCAAGTATAAGCAACAAAAAAAAAAACAAATCGTAGATGAGATAATGTAAAAAAAAAGTATTTTCAAGCTCAAGAATTTATTTATATTCACACAATTGCAATTTTTATTATACACTAGCCTTAAGGCTTGAGAGATTCTTTCCATTTCATAATCAACCCCAAGATTTGCTTATAAATGTGTATAATAATTATTTTTTTGATTATATATATAAAAACGTGATCAAATTAATCAATTAATTCCTGTTTCTTAATTTTAATTCACTATTTTAATTCATTATCACAAAAAAAAAAGTAAAAAAATGCATTCAATATCGTACATATAATAAATTTGAATAAAGTGAATAAAAATAATTCCAGGTGTCGACGTAACTGCAAACCAGGATGAGATATCTGGCCACGAAACGTTCCAATTGGAGTTTGACAGGGCCACTAAGAGATGGTACCTCCGTACGATGCAGGATCGTTACTGGACTCTGGAAGCGGGTGGTGGAATCCAAGCGTCCGATCACAAGCGTTCGTCAAACGCTTTGTTCGATCTCGTATGGCAGCCGGCGGACGGAACCGTAGCCCTTAGGGCAAATAACGGAAAGTTTTTGGCCACCAAACGATCAGGACATCTTTACGCCAACGCCGATGCCCCCGGTGATTCCGAAGCCGGTAGATTCTACTTCTATCTGATGAACAGACCCGTTCTTGTACTCAGGTGCGAACAGGGATTCGTAGGACTTAAGAGCAACGCAAGTCCAAAACTTGAGTGCAATAAAGCTTCTTACGAAACGATTCGCGTCGAGAGATGCGATCGTGGAATCGTTAGGTTCAAAGGTAATTAAAAAAAAAAAAAAAAACTCAATTCAATCATATAATTGATACAGAAAATAGGATTCTAGGATTTTTCTTTGATTGAAAATTCATATTAACTTTTCTTATTTCAGGTCAAAATGGAAAATACTGGCACGCAGACAGCGAAGGTGTTACATCCGACGCCGATGTACCGTCCGACGGTTTTTACCTGGAACTCAGAGAACCGTCTCGCATTTGCATCAAATCTACAGACGGTAGATATTTGTCGGCTGGTAAAAACGGTGTATTTCGTTTGGGAGACACGGACTACGAGTCTGCGACTAAGTGGGAATTTTAAATAGAAGAAATTCTCTTTTTTGATTTGAAAATCGTTTTTTTTTGGAACGCGATATCATCATCGTCGTCGTCGTACACGTAACAGCCGCGTACTATAAATTATAAATCTTACATTAAAAACTATTTAACGCATTATATCATACGTATTATTATTATATATAAACGCGTAAATAACAGAAAAAAAAGATTCTGAAACCCTGTTTAAAATATTTCTTTTTTCTTTTTTAACAAAACTATTTATTTGATATTATATGATTAAAAAAAAAAATAACTGATATAATAAAAATTGCCAAAATAAAATGAAAATATGTTTAATAATTATGCGCACATTGGGTATTGTACTATTTTATATTGAATATTGAATACATACAATATTATTGAGGAAAGTAGAAAGAAAATAATGATAATCTCTATAAAACATGATAATAATAGATTAAAAAATACAGTCGGGTGTGTAAGTTTTAAGTTTCTAAAACTATTATTATACGAATATCAGAAGAAATAGAGAGAGAGAGAAAAAAAAGGTGGAGAATTAATTACTATTATAAAAAACAGAAAAAAAACCTATTGATAAGATGATTGTGTGTGTATATTGTAAAATAAATTTTTCTTTCATCACTTGGATAAATGAAATGAAAAAACAACGATCGAAAAAAAAATTGCTGCTTTTATAGAATTTTTTTATTACCATATATAATTATAATGATACGATATATATATATAATAAATGGTAGGGAAATTTCGATAACTATTATTATTATTGCAATTCAGTTGAACTGATTTGCGAAATGGAATGTTTTTGATACTTTTCTATAAACCAAGGCGAAGAAATAACTGTAGTTGCAGTCGATACAAAAGTTTTTATTAACATTTGTAATACATTTATAAAAAAAAAACGCATGAATATATCAAAGTACTACATATACATATACATATAATTGAAGAGAATAAACAAAAAAAAAAAAAAAATTAAAAAAAAAAAACAAAAAAAAAAAAAGAAAGGAAAAAACAAATTCAACAATATACATATACATGCATTATTAATTTGATATAAATAAATAATGATAAAATGCATTTAAGAAGGAAACGAAAAACTTGAAATTTTGATAAGAGTTATTATTATTATTATTATTATTACTTAATTAATTATTATTAATAGGCATAAATAAACCTTTAGTGGTATTTTTTTTTCATGTCTTTTTGGGAATAATATGTACTATCCGAGATTATTTTATTATTATTATTATTTATATTCAAAGAATGATTAATTATATTTTTTACTTTGTATGAGAGAATTTACTTGAATTTATATCAATAATAACATTGATTTATTATTATTATTATTATTATTATCAATAATATTATTATTGTATTCTAGAAGAAAATCTAGTTTTCTTCAATTTCTGTGTAAATATACATATATTATACAATATTTAGGTATTGTAAAATGATATCATATATCTGCTTACTCAATATATTTGTCTATTTCTATAATAATAATAATAATAATATTACATATTCCACGAACTGTTTTTTTTTTTAATTTTCTTCATTTTTTCAGTATCGTATAACAGTTACGTATTAATAATAACACAGAAAAAGAATACCCGCGCAACAGAAATTAACAATGAAACAAAGAAACAAAAAAATAAAAAAATCTTGCTCTTAACTAACTAAAAACATAATGCAAGTTATTATTATTATTATTATTATTATCATCTATC
>JAFFZH010012640.1:4245-21208 GCA_018420115.1 Euura saliciscinereae
TCTTTCATTCTTACTTTCCGCACTAGGGTTTCTTTCATTTTTACTTTCCGCACTAGGGTCTTTTTCTCAAATCGAAGTTTCCGTTTTTCGTATCACAAAACGTATTATTATTATTATTATTACTATTATTTGTATTCTTACCGTTGTGCAGTTGTTGGTAGGCGTTTGGCATAGTTGTATGTAAGCTTCGTTCTGTACCCGATTCATCCATGTTGCAGCGATCAAATCATTTGTGGGAAACTGTACCGCTGCTAAAATACGCTCTACGCTGTCCAACTGAGACGGATGCGATATTTCTATCAATGTTACGTTTCCGTTTATCGCTTGTTCCAGATCAACGTACAACAGTTTTACCGTAGGATTTGTTGTCCCGCTCTGTGAAAAAAAAATTAAAAAAAAAAAATAAAATGATAAAACAAATTTCAATAAATCCAGAGATACAGATTTCCATTCTTCTTTTTTTTTTTTTTTTTTTTTTCATCTTTCCAATACTATTCACTTTTCGTACACCGAACGATTCAATTTTACAAAAAATATCTCGATTATTATTATATTTATTCAATTATTGAAAATTTGATTTTTTTTTTTTTTTTTTCGATTGGATCAAATTATATGTTATTCTCGATTTAATTAAAAATTTTAATATAATTTTTATACAATTTTATAAACTGATAAAAAAAAAATTCGTCTTATTTTCATGAACCTAGTCCAAAATTTATGAATACAATATATGCAGTATAATTGAATATCAGACAAAATCGGAATAAAATTGTTTGAAATTTGATAAAAATTTGATAGAATTTAATCTAACGGTACAAAAACTTTTTTTTTATCGTCCTGATAGGATGATAAGAAAAAAAAAGTCTTGATACCACTCGATATTTGCACAAATAATTGAGCGTATTAATTATAGTCTTTTAATTGAAGGGGAATTTGAACGTTATTGATTCAAAAGAGGGCCTTTTTGAGACACTCCCAACGAAACTCGTCCCTGTTTAGCTGAGTGCCTAATTAAATATACGAATTGCTTACGGAACCTTTGACAGAATAATTAAAATTTAATTAATTATTTTATAATACAGATGAATTAGAGATGCAAATTGAGTAATTCCTTAAGACTCTAATCATCAAAGAAACGGGTATAAACTTAAAAGATAAGAATATATTTTTACATTCAAAATTCTGTGTAGAAAAGTTTGTCCAATATCCAATATCCGAATCCACAGCTAGCTAGAAATATCGAAAGTGTGGAAACTGAACCTGATTATGAAGTTTAATAAAGTAAAGTATATAAATTTCTTCTTTCTTCTACTTTGTTTCTTCTCCATTTTTTTTTCTTTTCTTTCCTAAACTTTTGGAGCTCAGAAACTGTCTCCACTTTTTTTTTTTATTATAAAAGTCTGCATTTTAAAATTGATACCCTTTCATTCTGGATATGTAGAAAATATTTTTCCAATTTTAAGTTTCCTCGGTGGTTCTTTTGATCGAGGAATAGATCAGTTTCTGTAAAGTTTCATCTAATCCCCTTACCTTCGGGTAGTGTATCGGTATCGCCGAGGTGTACTGGGAAGAAAGGCTACCCGGGTATCCATAGAAGGGTATGTTCATTATCGGGGTATTGGTGTCGTCGAAATGACCAAATGCGAGGCCAGAACCGTCGGGGGAGAACCATAAAGCCTTGTCGGAGCTGAATACTTCCTCTGAAAGTAGATTGAAAAGGGGTTAAACTTATTATGGAGTCATTCAGATTTTTTACGACACGTTTAAAACCCCTAAATTGTCGAGAGAAAATTCAATTTTCATATTTTCCCCGGTATCTCACTTCCGGTAACATCTACGAAAAAAATAGTGGGTAGTAATCTTGAAGCCTGTACAATTTTCTACAAATATGATTATGACAGTCTTTCTCCTAGGGTCAACCGTTCCGAAGATATACAGGGTTGAAAATCGAATTCAACCAAAACAATTTTTCTCGACTGTGCAAACATTCTTCTCCCTATTTTCCCCAATATCTAACTTCCGGTGGCTATTAGGAGAAAAGTGATGAGGACTAATTTCGTAGCTCTCAATATTCTCTACAAAAGTTGTTCTCATAGTTTCTTGTCTAGAGTAAACCGTTCGAAAGATATTTAGAGTTGAAAGTCGAATTTTACCAGAACAAATTTTCTCGACTATGCAAACATTTTTCTCCCTATTTTCCCCAATATCTAACTTCCGGTGTCTATTAGGAGAAAAGTGATAAGGACTAATTTTGTAGCTCTTAATATTCTCTACAAAAGTTATCATTATAGTTTCTCGTCTAGAGTAAACCGTTCCTAAGATATACAGGGTTGAAAGTCGAATTTTACCAGAACAAATTTTCTCGACTGTGCAAACATTTTTCTCCCTATTATCAGCAATATCTAACTTCCGGTGACTATTAGGAGGAAAGTGATAAGGACTAATTTTGTAGCTCTTAATATTCTCTACAACAAGTGTTCCCATACTTTCTCGTCTAGAGTGGACCGTGTGGAAGATATTTAGGGTTGAAAGTCGAATTTTACCAGAACAAATTTTCTCGATTGTGCAAACATTTTTCTCCCTATTTTCCCCAATATCTGACTTCCGGTGGCTATTAGGAGGAAAATGATAAGAACTAATTTTGTAGCTCTTAATATCCTCTACAAAAAGTGTTCTGATAGTTTCTCGTCTAGAGTGAACCGTTTGGAAGATATGCAAGGTTGAAAGTCGGATTCAACCAGGGCACAATCTTTTTTTTCTGATATTGTAATGTAATGATTATTATATCGCGGTTATCAGAGGACCGTGACCCAATTTCCTCTGCCCGTGACCCAGTTTCCTCTGCTTTTCTGCTTCATATCACATTTGCAATATATTGAGGGTTGATGTTCAGTCTTTGGAACACCAATTTTTCCAAGAAAAGAACTCGACGAACTGCGTCTGATGGCGTTGATAAAAATAATGACGAACAAAAACCTGGAGATGATTGTATCACAGTGGAAATTATATTCAACTCACGAAGAGAAATGCTCGGTTGTTTGCTAGCTTGGTTATATTTACCGTATATATAGTTTGTACGCCTTCTGTTCCGTCTGCATATTGTTTACGTGGACGGATCAGACCGTATCACGTATATGTAAGTCAGTATATAACTGTAACGTGTTTACCTCGAAAGCATGAGCGAGTCCGATATGGGTGTACGTGTACTATATATATATATACTCACATTCTATGCTTCAGGTACAGAGCTTTCCTTCAGTCTCTGAATATGGCTGAATAAATATTACCATGTAAGCAAGACCGAAACGAAACGAGCAACGCGCGGTTCAGAATGGGATGGGGGGCAAAACGGACAGCTAGCTGAAAGATTCGCCCCTGTATTGTAAATAAATCTTGAAAATCTTCAAGTCAGATGAAGGAGAAAAGAAAATTACATTTTTTTTTTGGACTCTTTGAGACTTTGAACCCTAAATATCTTCCAAACGGTTCACTCTAGACGAGAAACTATCGGAACATTTTTTGTAGACAATATCAAGAGCTACAAAATTAGTCCTTATCACTTTTCTCCTAATAGCCACCGGAAGTTGTATATTGGAGAAAATAGAGAAAAAAATGTTTGCACAATCAAGAAAAATTGTTTTGGTTGAATTCGATTTTCAACCCTAAATATCTTCCACACGGTCCACTCTAGACGAGAAAGTATAGGAACATCTTTTGTAGAGAATATTAAAAGCTACAAAATTAGTCCTTATCACTTTTCTCCTAATAGCCACCAGAAGTTAGATATTGAGGAAAATAGAGAGAAGAATGTTTGCACAATCGAGAAAATTTGTTCTGGTAAAATTCGACTTTCAACCCTAAATATCTTCCAAACGGTTCACTCTAGACGAGAAAGTATAGGAACATCTTTTGTAGAGAATATTAAGAGCTACAAAATTAGTCCTCATCACTTTTCTCCTAATAGCCACCGGAAGTTAGATATTGGGGAAAATAGGGAAAAAAATGTTTGCACAGTCGACCTTTTGCTACCAAAATCGCATTTTTGGCATCAATTCATCTTGCTTGAATGTTTCAAATCAAATAATTTCACGTTTGTTTTATCGTCCGTTTCGCCCCATTGAAATAATCATTGATCGAGGCTGGAGAAATTTCAATTATCGAATGGAAATCAGACCTCCATAGGAATGTGGATCTTGTCTTATTTTTGATGAATTGGCAGGTTCCAAAAATTTCACAAAAACCAAAGATTCTATTTGTTGTCGGATGAAAATAAAGAAAATTGGTGATAAAGAAAATCGGAGGATAGACTATGAGTTTTTTTTCCAAAAGTTCATCAAATTGTTGTAATTAGTTTTCCCATGTGTTTTCAGTGTTCAGGTTCATGAAATACTAAACTAGGTGTAATTTAGCCTGACAATTAAGCGTGGAGTCGTAGTAGGACGGCGTGAAGGAGTTTAATAAACTAAATTTACGATTTCTTCCAAAGAATTTCATTCCAGATCCACTTGACTGATGACAATGCTAAAAGTACATTTACTCTGTGAAAATGCGAATAGTTTCAGATTTTTTTTCCAGGATATCGGATTTTGCAAATCTGACGTCCAACTGGAAAAAAGTAGGAAAAAATTAGATATCAAGTCAAAACTCGACTTTTCTCATTCGTATTGATTAGGGTGAGTTTCTTTCCTCTGAAAACCGAGAGAAACCGGAAGTTGCGAGAACAGCAGCGTGACAGCATGTGTTACAACCAGTTCAGATGAGATCTTCGATCCCAAACTTGAACTTGTCGTTGGCGTAACAGGTGTAACATCACCCTCCATCTCATCGTCAGATTAACTGGCTCACTTCACGCTATATCTATGGCTAGTAACTAGCTAGCCAGTTGATATACCGTCCCTCACAGCTTGCGGTTCGAGTAGCAGCATCCGTAACGTCAAGACGTCACACCGGCTGACAACCATCAGCCTTCGCTAATTTGCGAGAGGCTAGCTAGCGTGGACCCTGGTAACTTAACACCGTCAAACACAACGGGTACTATCGTGTCTAATGGCATAAGGTCGTAATCGCCAAAAACGCGATTTTGGTGACAAAAGGTCGTACATTTTTTTTTCTCACGCCATTCGCTCTAAAAATGGTCAAACCGTAAATGTAAATGCAAAAGGTCGCATTCGTTACAATTCTTGAGTAAAATGGAAAAAAAATGTGAAGGCAGAACGTCTATGTCGCCAATTTGAGAATTTCTTTTCTCCTGAACCCAAAAAGTCATTGAAACACCTGAAACGCGAAGATAAATTGAAAAAACGAACGTTTCGAAAAATTTAATAAAAAAAATTCGTAGTTTGAAGCAGAAGGTCGTATTCGCCAATTTTTCAAATAGCTGTAAAAACTCGTGAAACGTGAAGAAAAATCGTTTCGAAAATTCATAGAACAAAAATATCGAGGTAGAAGCAGAAGGTCCTAAGTGCCAATTTTTTTTACTTTTTTTTTATGAAAATCCAAAACACGTTACTTGAGACTTTTTCGAGTCACTGATCACGGTTTTGAGGGTATAAATTATTTGGGGCAGGGATCAAGGCGCCTTTCAGTCTTTGGTCTTCTACGTTATATCACGATAGTTCTAAGAATCTTGAGTCCGTGGGGATGGGGGGGACTGGCTGCTAATCAAGTTCACAGGGTTCATAGGGTTCATAGGTTGGGAGATGAGCCGACTACTTAGTCCACGAATTCATTAACCCATCCCTCTCTACTGTACTTGGAGAAATCTCATCATAGAGCGAGCTAGAGTGGCTAGATATCCTCTATGAGACTTTCAAGTTTTCAAAATTATCTGACGATTCTCCTGTACGTTGATTAAACCTCGGCTCTTTCCCGACGGGCTTCAATTTCGTTCAAGAAATTATCCTCATGTCTGTAATATTAGAAACTATACATTTAATAGATATTTATGTGGCATGCGCAGAAAAGTTACTTTCCGCGCGCGCCCCATACAATATTTTTTACGGAAAAGGCATTAATAGTCACTTTGACGCCAGTTGAGTTCCGCACGAACTGCGTATAGGAGCTGCTGTAAAAGGTAGTAGAGAGGGGGTAACCTGCGGTATAAAGACTTTATTCCGCCACTTTGACATGCGCACTTTGAACTGCGCATCAAAGTTGCGGAATAAAGACTTTATACCGCAACTTTGAACTTAGCGGTACAAAGTGCCACTTGCCGGAACGAAAACAGGCGTCAAAAAGTTACCTTTTAATGCCTGTGCCGTAAAAACACAATTTTTTATGCTGCCCTAGGAATTAGTGTCGATTCTTGAAGCTGAATTCATAGTTTATTGAAATTTTTCTTGTTAGTAATTTTGAAAACCTTTCATTTTGCACAAACGATCCGAATGTGTATCAGAAAATATCTGATTGTTCATCTCGTGTGAAAAATATCAGAAGAATAATTTTCTGGGTTGCGAACTCGACGTTTTGTTCTTCGTTTTCTTCTTCGATTCAATATTCGGTGGATTGGAGTTTCCAATTAATCGAAATTATTCCCCAACTCTAGAGTTTCTCGCGTACTTCGGATATCGCTTCTTGCGAATACCTTCCACACGTACAGAGAACCAGAGAGGTGGCAAATAATTTCCATTTAGCAAACGCTATGAGAGAGAGAGAGAGAGCCAGGAATGAAATAGGTTCGTCGGATATACGGGAAACCTACTCGAACCGGTCCCGTTATACCAGTTATACGTCGTCCTATAGTCAATCCGATAACTTGGGAAATTTGGAATATCGCCAACCAAAAGTTCCTACCTCATTCGTCACCTTGGCTAAATCTTCCTCGAGAATTCTCTCAGAAAACGTGAAAGACTCGGGTCTCATAAAAAAAACGGAATGAAATGGTCGGAGAGAACGAAAAGAGCTAAAAAAAGTCACTAGTTTTTAGGTTATGTTACTTTGTTCGACGATAACTCGAGAACGAGTCAACGGATTTCGACGAAATTGGACTCAAACGACGAAGTTTTTCGATCCTCAAAACTGATCAAATTTTTGTTTCGATCGGCTCAGTAGTTTCCGAATTATTTGGAAAACAAAATTCCTCAAAATGACATCAAAATTACGATATTTATGAGGTTATGGTACTTTGTCCGACGATAACTCGAGAACGAATCAACGGATTTGGGCGAAATCGGTGTCAAACGACGCGGTTTTTCGATACTCAGAACTGGTCAAATTTTTTATTCGATCGGCTCATTAGTTTTGGAATTATTTGAAAAACAACATTCCCAAATATGACATCAAAATTACGATGTTTGAGGTTATGGTACTTTGTCCGACGATAACTCGCGAACGAATCAACGGATTTGGACGAAATTGGACTCAAACGACGCGGTTTTTCGATACTCAAAACTGGTCAAATTTTTTATTCGATCGGCTCAGTAGTTTTCGAATTATTTGGAAAAGAAACTTCCCCAAAATGACATCAAAATTACGATATTTTGGAAACGGATCAACTGATTTTGGTGAAAATTGTTACTCGGACGTTTATTGGGTCTCTGATCACGAATCTGAGGTCCGAATTACGAAATGTTGATGTGCTT
Source organism: Euura saliciscinereae (assembly GCA_018420115.1). Classification (NCBI taxonomy): domain Eukaryota; kingdom Metazoa; phylum Arthropoda; class Insecta; order Hymenoptera; family Tenthredinidae; genus Euura; species Euura saliciscinereae. The sequence goes on from JAFFZH010012640.1 coordinate 11,826, forward strand.
CCAAAATTCAACCAGTAAGAACGATGGGATCTCGAATGAAGAAAGGAATTAAACCGTGCGGCATACACGTAAAATTATTGTGGGATGGAAAAATCCCGTGGGAGTAACAGACGTTGGATTCGAGTTATACGGTCCATGGGAGTATATATAGTCGACATTCGAGTCCTGGGGGTTCCATTAGCGGTATAGGCGAGGATTTACCAAGAGAATTCTTTCAAATCCTTTCGGCTCTATTAACGTCACACTTTGGGTGAAAAAAAAAAGAAAATAATCTACCAGATAAAATTTATATCACCCGAGACCGTGATCGCGACCTTCCATAAATCTTCATTCGCAAACGATTTTTGGAAGTGCGATTTTACTACCGCGAGTGAAAATTTAAATGGGAAATATAACGATTTTGATGAATAATTAGCAGCTATGTATCACAGAGGAAAGGTGATGCACGTAAATTTGCTAGATTGTTAACGGAAGTACTGCACGCGCCCGCAGCAGATGCACCTGTGCTGCACCCACCCCGGGGCTGCCGAGACTCGATTAATCGTGTTAATTAAAACAGCCAGGATTTTGCCCGTTAAATAAATCTATAGATGGAGGAAAATTGGATCTTTTGGTTAGATTGAAATATTCAATTAAAATTGACTGAGATTAATAAACCCCAGGGTATGTGGTACCTACGTTATACTATATCGCAAAAATCGATATCATAGGATATTATTGATTAATGGGGTGAACTCAGACGTCCGAAGGAATCAGGATCTCCATTTCTCAACGCTGTAAGAAGCCTCCCCCCCACTTTTTTTCTTTTTATCGACTGGAAGACATTTTTTTCCACTCAAATATCCACTCAAATCTTCGATCTGCTTTTCTGATTTTTTTTTAAATTTCGTTCTGGAAAAAATGTCAAAATCTACATGAAATCATTTTCCGGAATCACACATTTTTTTTACTGTGGACTTTTTTTTTTTTAATTTCCATTTCATTGAAGGACGAGTCAAAAGTTTGAAAAATACCAGATTTTTATAGCCTCAATTATCCACAAAGGGCTCAAAAATCGATGTAGCGGAATCTCGCCTGCTGTCGTATCAACTCAAATACTCGAGCCTCTCGACCCCCACCACCAGGCAACGCCGGGCCCGCCTTGACGCAGTGAGCTGCGCGCGCATCCTCTGGCGCGTCGCGTGAGCCCGACAAGAAACAGAGAGGGGGCGCCTCCACTTTCGTCAACTGGGCGGGGTTCGACTGTATGAGCGTGGAAATCCATTTCTATTTTATATGAAACCGTCTAATTTCCATTCGTTTATCATATTCCACAGAGAATCGGGCATCGTTGACATGCTGAAGGCTATAAAGTGTATTTATGCACGTTAAATATTGTCGCAGTTAATTAGTTAGTTAATTTTAACTAACAGTTTTTTTTCATAAGAAATTAAAACGCGAAGTGCAGCGATGAAAGCTAGTCGACGATCTGGACGAGCTGCATGCATGCGCACTCACACGTGGATCAGCTCGCGCCCCAAGGGAGGTAAAGGGGTCTGGAATGCGCTGACACAAGCGATATGAGAATCCATGCATAATAAAAAATTTCCACTGTATTGTGCGAGGTAGCCCCAGCTTCATTTAATAATTTTTTTACATTTTTTTCCTTCACCTCCATTTTACGTTTTTCATTTTTTCATTTTTCATTTTTTCATTTTCATCCACTCCTCAGAGTTTTCCACCCGGCTATCGCCATCTGTGCAGTAAAACCATTCGTCTTTGCCTAAGGATCGCCTCCGTATTTCTTACTTTGGAGTATTTTTCCAAAAACCGGTACGGTTCCGCCCTCTATCTCGCCCGGTGTGGGCTTAGAGAGTTGATATAATTTCATGAATTCGTAATATTTAATCCTGACAACATGAACCCCGGCAACACCGTGCCAGTCAGTCAGCCAAGAGCAGGAAAATACTTGAGTAATGTCTTTTGGAGAAAAAGGGGATCCACCGGATTTAAAAAATTTTATACCACATATTCGTACGTTATGTGGACGAATATGACTTCTTAGGACCATTTTTGATCACGGTATGAGTGAATATGACCTTTTTGGACAATTTTGGATCACGATATGATTGAATATGACCGTTTTGGACAATTTTGGATCACGGTATGATTGAATACGACTTTTTTTGGACCGCTTCGGGTCACGGTATGATCGAATATAAGCTTTTTGGACCATTTTGGGTCACAGTATTATTAAATATGACCTTCCCGGACCATTTTGAAACATGGTATGATTAAATATGACCTGTTTGGACTATTTTGGACGATTTTGACGATTTTGGACGGTTTGGACCATTTGGAACCCCTACATTTTGAATCATTCCAAACGTTTTCAGACCATTCGGGACCATATAACCGATTATGACGGTTTTAGAACATTTTTAACGTCCCTGGACCATTTTGGACCACTATGTGATTGAATAGGACCTTTTTGGACCATTTTGGATTATGGTACGATTAAATATGACCTTGTTGGACAATTTTGGACGGCTTGGACTATTAGGCATCCTTACATTTTGAATCAGTCTAGACATTTTCAGACCATTTGGGACCATATAACTGGTTATGACGTTTCTAGGTTATTTTGAACGTCTTTCGACTATTTTGGACCGAAACATGATTGAATATGACCTTTTTGAACCATTTTGGTCGGTTTGGACTATTGGAAATCCTTAGATTTTAAATCATACGAAACGTTTTCAGACCATTTGGAACCATATAACCGATTATGACGTTTCCAGATCATTCTGAACGTCTTTGGACCATTTTGGACCACTGCATGATCGAATATGATCCTGCTGAACGATTTTGGATGACAGTATTACTCACTTGTTCAATAGCCCGAACAGTATCGTTGACTTATCTTGATAGGTTTCTTTGGACCATTTTGGACGGTTTGGACCATTGGAAATTCTTAGATTTTGAATCATTCGAAACGTTTTCAGACCGTTTGGAACCATATCACCGATATGACGTTTCTAGATCATTCTGAACGTCTTCGGACCATTTTGGACCACTGCATGATAGAATATTACCCTGTTGGACCATTTTGGATTACAGTATTACTGACTTGTTCAATAACCCGGACAGTATCGTTGACTTATCTTGATAGGTTTTTTTGGACCATTTTGGACGGTTTGGACCATTCGAAATCCTCAGATTTTGAATCATTCGAAACTTTTTCAGACCATCTGGAACCATATCACCGATTATGACGTTTCTAAATCATTCTGAACGTCTTTGGACTATTTTGGACCACTGCATGATAGAATATGACCCTGTTGAATCATTTGGGATGACAGTATCACTGACTTGACGTTCAATAACCCGGACGGGGTCTCGTTGAATTATCTTAATAGGTTTTTCTGAAAGATGTTCTAGATTTTGAAAACGATAAAGACACTCACCCTCGTAGACCCAGTCTGGTACTCCGTTGTAAATCCTGCCCAATACACCGTCGGTCGTTATCTGGTAATCGTTTGCAACCTCAGCCTGCGGTCTGTAGTACAGATTGTTCTGGGAAACATAGATCAGACTGTTTCCCCGAGGTCCCCAAGTAGCTAGTTCCAAGCTAGTCGTAAGTCCGCCTGGACTTAGGTGAGTCTCCGTTCTGTGAAGATATAAAATATTGGCAAATTTATTGCGTGAAAAAATGGGAACGTTCTTTCCGGAAGACTGATGCCCGGGTCTCTATCCGCTTGGAAATTCAAGGAAATCGTTATCGTGTCGATTTCATTGATGGCTAAGAATTCCCTACCGATCTCGAACGACTTCTCCGTATCGTGTTATCGAATTTTCGCGACTGAAACCATACTTGATCCCTCTTCCTCAGTTTGGAATTCCATTTACATTTTTTACGAGGCGTAATGTGGGGGTACCTTTTTTCTCATACCATTTTTATATTCGATCTGAGGGGTCGATGATAAAAGGAGCCGATACATATTGACCACTGTGAGGTAGGTAGGTACGCGAGTACCTAAACACGGACGTGGTGCAACGTTTTATAACAATTCATAAAAGAGAAATATCCCGGACGTTGGGTGCGCGATCGAGAAATAAATTTATACGGAGGGAGCGAATAAGTATAAAAAAATAAAAAAAAAGATACAAAATTCAAAGGGATGCTGAAGACCCATAAAAAATAAGTTTCACATATCCCCCAGCCCTCGAGGAACACACATTCTTCCCATTCTATTCCATTCCATTTTCTATATATATATATGTGTGGCACAAACCACCACCCATCGAGTTTGTACATCATAAAATCCCAGGGGAAACATTTCCTCGAAAGAGAACGTAAATAAAGCCACTGACTGGTTTCTCATCTCACTCACTCTCTATTTTCCTCCACACTTTCCTTACCTTTTCTTTACTTTTACCTCATACCTTTTTCCTCATCCATCTTCTGTCCTTCTCGACCTTTTTATATGAATTCAAACTCGTTCGTATTGTTCGGACAAACTGTATAAATTGTTTTCGGAAAAGGTTTTTCCGCCTTCAACCCCTTTTTCTGCCATTCTCTCTCTCTCTTTCTCTGACAACGACAGAAAAAAGTCAGTCGTAACTGAATTTTCATGATTTGTTGGGACCAGTACAGTGTGATTCAACAAACTCTCCATATGTACTCCAAAAATCATCAATATCTTATCCAAAGTTCGTTACACATCGAAAAATTGACTTTTTCAAAAGTCACTTGTCGTAAGATTTCAGGCACATGGTTGATTCCCTCTCATTTTCTTCGGAGAGCAATCCTTCATCGTGTGAACGAGGGAAATTGGAAAAGAAAATTTTTGGACCAAGTTATCAGCAAAAGAGTGATTAGATTGTCGCTAAACGTTTCGATAACTGACCATAACTCATCACAGGATTTTTTTATCCTCAGTTTCCCTCATTCACATGATGAAGAATTGCTCTCCGAAGAAAATGAGTCGTCGAGGGACAAAATCGATTCAACCGATTTTTAATAAAGTCAATTTTTCGATGTGTAATGAACTTCAAATACTGGTACCCTTAATTTTGTAATTTTTCCACTATAATTGATCTCAATTTCGGTCTGACTGTAGTCAAGTTTCCCAAATTTGAGGTCAGATTTAGTTCCAAAACACTTGGAATTCCGTTGTTGTGGATTGAGTACGAAAACAACCAAGAGCCAAGAACCGCGAAGCGAGGATCGTTGTCTCAGAGTTGGTGTTGTAAGTTCAGGTAGCGAAGAAGAAGTTGAGGACGTAGTGTGGCATCTCAATCTCTGGCATTGTCGTCTATCCATATAATAGTATCATTGTGTTTGGCTGATAGTTGGTCGCACAAAGGGTCCGCGCACAACGCGCCGCCCCTCCGAGGCGACAACTTCTTACCCATGCTCAAAGATGAATGGACCTTCGTAAGGACAAGAAGAAGCTAAGGAAATAACAGACCCTAGCCTACAAACAAGGACGTGGGTATCGCTGCGAGACACGATTATATCCCCATAAACTACACCACGGCAGTTAACTCCTACTTGGGTTCACATCAACACTGAATACATCAAGATAAGGAGGAAAGGATGATGATATTCTCTGAAACAAACATACGGTAGAACCTCGCCGATGCAGCTACTTTTTTCGGAGAACTTAGCGGATCACTTGATGCGGTAGTAGACAAATTTTTCATACTCAAAGCTTCGTGATTCCGCGGAGAATCGTCTCATCATTAATTTCAGGAGATCGGATGGAGCTCTCAAGTGTCTAATTTCCATCAGTTTTTGAAAATTTGAGCTACGATGATTTTTGGTGGAGTTATGACACTTTGAATCTTCTCGGAGTCGAGTCCCAGGCGCTGCTGAGTGGGCTAGGATGCGCGCGCAGCTGAACGCGCGCCTAGCGATGCCTGGTGGTGGGGGTCAGAGGCATTCACGTCATAAAATTTAGGTACACATCGTTTTTCTCGTGATAGAGTTCCACGATTGTCACGAAAATTGAGACATTGGGGTTTTTCGAGTCGCTGATCACGAATCTGAAGTCAGATTTAGAGAATTCAAAATGGCGGACGCAGTAGGGCTGTAGAAAATTGGATAAAATTGTCCAGATTCGATGAAAATTGTATTCTGGGAGCTTTTTAAGTCGCTGAACACGAATTCGAAGTCAGTTTTGCAAAATTCAAAATGGCGGATGGAGTAAGGCACCTAAAAATGGGAAAAAATAGTTCGATCCTCGTGGAAACTGTTCTTTGAAAATTTTCTGAATCATTTGACATAAATTTGAGGTTAATCTTGAAAAATTTCAAGTTTATCAGAACTTTCGCAGTTTCAGCTACTCAAGAAAAGCTTCGAAATCGAAGTTGTTCTATTCGGAATGGAATCACTGGTTGTTCTTGAAAGTTCGGACAAACTCGGTGCGATTCTTCGTACCATTAAGGGGGTCAAGGACGTCGAATATCCGAATTCGTCGAATCGACGGAATTCGACTTTGAAACTGTATAAACAAGAAGAAGAAGAAGAAGCACCGAGGATGATTACGATTCTCCAGTTAAACTTTCTTCTCGACAATTTTCCTCGACTCAAACTTCGTACCGTTCCTTTTTTTGGTGTAACGAGCGACAAAAATAAGAAAAAAAAAAAAAAAAAAAAAATTAATGGTAAAAATTCTTAGGATCGCGTTGCAAGTCTCTCAACTAAACTCTCCGCGGACGACTTTAATCGCGGCAACGGGTATAAGCTCGCGTACTTAAATGCTAAGTTGGCGTATAAATCTACGGATGAAACTCGCGGATTAAATTCCCGCACAGTTTGTAATTTCCAGTTGGGATGCAGGGTTGGTTGGGTGGGTGGACTGGGCTGGTGGTTAGATGGGCGACCCACCCTGCATCACCTTATACCCCAAGATCTTCCCTTCTGCAGGCCATGAGCCACACAGTATTCTCTCTTTCCCAGATTAAAATGCAAATCTAAATCTTACTATAAAATAAGTCTCGAGATATCTCCTCTTGTTTATTCAGCATAATCGTTATCGTTATCGTCCCGACTGTTCGCGTTTAAAGTAACCAAACTCTGCCGCCAGACATTCAGACGGAACCCAGAAAACTCGATTCGATCCAGCGTGCATAAAATTTCACCGTCGAGACTCTTAGCACAAAAAAGAGAAATATTAAAGAAGTTGATCTCTCAGCATAAGTCTGATTCGAAACAATAGAATATCGAATTTACTGTTTGATGGATCTCAATGGTCCAGTCAATTTAGAAGATTGATTTGTAAATATTTTCAAATTTGTTGAGACCTTCATCCGACATTTTCAATCCAAGGTGCTCCCACGTGAAGCAGATGAAAAAGCGTTCTCGATTATATCAACAGCCGTTGGACTTTCGGCAAAATACTTCAGATAAAACTTGTAGCTCTGACAAATCGCCATCTTTTATGTGGAACAACATTTTTTCATATCTTCAACCGTTTTGGAGTAATACACGATTGCATTCATGTGACAGTGATTTTTTTTAAAGTGTGAATGAAAGGTGCTCGAATTCAGTTTTTTAGTCATATCTCGACAAATATGGATCCTATCGTCACGGAGGTGATTATAAAAAATGAAGCTTACTAAATTCTCCACAACAGAGGTAGAATCCATTTTTCTCGTATCTTTGATAGTTTGTCTCTAATACACGAGTGAATATGTGCATGATCTCACCAGGCAACCTGAGACGGGGAACACGAATATCGATACTTTCAGCCCCGTATTACACAAAAACTATCAATGATATGAAAACAATGTATTACAGCTTTTTTGTAGAGAATTTGTTAAGCTTCACTTTTTGTAATAACCTTTGTGTCGATAGGATCAACGGTTGTCGAGATATGATGAAAAAACTGAATTCGAACATTCGACTTCAGTCCTTTCAATATTAGGCGAAGATTGAGGTATCCACCAATTTATGGACCTTCTTATAGACTATACAAAATGTAAGAATATCGAATTTCGATAGTGTTAATATTCAGGAAATGTTTTTTTTTTTCAATTTATAAATGCAATAAAGGTGATCATACTCACAGGTTATCCAGATTGATGATCGTGTACTGAGCCAGGTAAGTGTGACGATACAACTGTAACAGAAATAACAAAACAAAATCAATAATCGTTGTTAACACGAGCACGAAATATTATAAAAAATCTTCTAAAATGTCATTTTTGGTTGAAAAAATTGTGTATTCATTATTACATTGATTGACGGACATCGATTGCTTCAGAAAATAATTAAATGGTTGAATTTCACGATCATGAATTTTCACACACACATAGATATGTAACAATCACAGGTAGTTTATACGTCCATTGTACAATTCTAAGTAGCAGAGGTGCCGGAGCGGTGTGCTCGTGACTCTGCACAAGAGGTAATATAACTTTGTGGCAACCTGAAATTAATTACATCTTCTAATTGCAAATACTTGTTCGCTTTGTTCGACGTTGATGTCAAATTTCTGAAAACGACTCGCTGAATTAATTCCCATCAGCTACCCCCTCCCCCTAGCGGGGTAATAACTTCCATCACACCGCACCATCATCATCACCACCACCACCCACACTCTTACAAGACGGAATTTAATAAACGGTATGTTCGAATTAATTTATTACCTGCTTTCTGTACACAATATCAAGATTCGATGTTTAAAAAATTCACTCATTTTCACTCGCCTCTTCTTCAATACTTTTATTCATTTTTTTATTCGTTTTTTTTTTGTTTCACCGGAAAAAAAAGATTGATCATATATAGGACGTATTCAAAATTATAGAATTTGAACCCCATTCGGTCATAAACGTTGAAATTTGATGTTGGGTCAATTAGAAGCAGAAGATCGTAAGCGCAAAAAACAATTAAAAAATTGGCACTTACGACCTTCTGCTTCTATCTTGCTATTTTTTTTCTATGAATTTTCGAAACGTTGTAGATTTCGATTTTTTTTTCACGTTTCACGAGTTTTTACAGCCATTTGAAAAATTGTGTGAAAAAAAAAATTGGCGAATACGACCTTCTGCGTCAAACGTTCGTTTTTTTCAATTTATCTTCCAGTTTCAGGTGTTTCAATGACTTTTTCGTTCAGGAGAGAAGAAATTCTCAAATTGGCGCCTACGACGTTCTACCTTTACGTTTTTTTTTTCAATTTTCCTCAAAAATTGTAACAAATGAACCACGTATCCGCCCAACATGCGACCTTTTGCGTTCACATTTTTCTATCTCGTAATTTCAATTAATCTGCACGGTTTGATCATTTTTAGAGCGAATGGCGTGAGGAAAAAAAAGTTATACGATCTTTTGCTACCAAAATCTCATTTTTGGCGATTACGACCTTATGCCATTAGACACGGGAATTACTCTAGTA
>JAFFZH010012642.1:0-45724 GCA_018420115.1 Euura saliciscinereae
AGTTTAAAATCTTCAAATTCGAGGAACATGCCTAGTGAGCAGCAAATGTATCATCAAAAAATCGGTACATGAAGCTGATTAACACATTTTCATTATTTATTAATATTGAGGCAGATTCATAGTTTGCAGTAGCGATTAACATCTATAGCAGAGGAAAGAGGAAAGTTCAGCAACCACTACTGCATTCGTGTATTATCATGAACCAAAATGTCATGTTTCGAAACAAATCACTGAAATAATAGCAGGACTTGAAAATATTATGAATACTATATATAGTCATTTTGATCAACGACTATGCCCATATTCCTCTCGCTTACTCGATTGGCAACATGCCAACATAGTTATCCTTATGTTGATAATATGGAACTAATTTTATCTTTCCCAGACAGACGACAGTGTACACTGTTAGAAAAAGTTGCGGTGTAAGACGAATCGAAGTAGAGTTTGAAAGAATTGGTGCTGATCATGACACTTTGGCCCCTGTGACGCGATTCACCGAGATTAAAATCTCCAGTTGGAGTATATAATTATAGCTACACCGATAACGGCGTGAATTCACTTGCTTTCCAAAACCGGTGTCCAAATATATAATTAAATTATTATAGTGTTTATTATTATTATTAAATTTTAATATAATAATTTAAGTTCAGTTATTTTGAATCTTTTATATTTAATTATTTTTGTATTTTTATATTTACTTATATAAATAGTTTCTACGAGTCCACACCATTGGGTGTCAATTTGACACTTTTTGGTGTCTGAATGGCGACGATCGGTGTTATTTCATCCGGTCCACTCAAATTGGCAGTATTAAATTTGATTATATCATTCTTCTATACTTCCAAGAACGTGCGCGACGTGGTCGAAAAAACATATGAGAAGGTGGTTAATCTTTGTTTTCGAACAAGCCATCATTGTCCATGGTGCAGAGTTCATGTACCGAAAAGTTGCAAGCAAAGCTAACCAGCCGTATCGGCGAGCGTTCCGGGTTTAAACCCTGTCTAGGTCTTAGAAAAGCGAAAAAAAAAACTTACAGCGAACTCAATGTGCGTTTTACAACACCGGAAATAGCAAATAATAAGCAAAAACTCAACCTAATTTATTGATTTTGTTTTCACTCCATGTGAAAACACTGTTCCGGAGGATCTAATCAATATCTAATTATACATAGACATCTAATTATTATCTGAAGTAAATTATTCTATGGCTTCTCGATTTGCTGTTGAACGCCAGTAGCAATCCTCCATGTTGACGTTTCGATCCGTTTCAAAAATAGTTTTCGTTGTAACTAAACCCCAAGAAGTGTTAATTCCGGTTTATCGCGTCTCAAGGAAACAATTCAAATTTACGCGCCATTTTTCGATTTTTATATATTTTTTTTATTGCGTCAAATTTTTAAGAATAGGAATAAGAAATACCTTTTTTGACGGGGTCGATGAATTTTCATACAATAACTATATGTACCCAGGGAAATTGAATCTGAAGCGCCCGGCCCCTTTCCAAACCAGACACAGGCATCGAAAATCAAGCTTTCCACGCAGGTGTTATAGAAAAGGTATTTCTTATTCCTATTCTTCAAAATTGAACGCAATTTAGAAAAAAAAAACAATCGAAAAATAACGCGTAAATTTGAATGGCTCGTTATCCGATTTAAACTAATTCTTTTCGAGATCCTTAGACCTCAGCGAACACTTCTGCATAAAAAAATCCGAAGTACCACGACTTTCGGATTAGCTCGCGTTCAAACGACCCGTGTGCGAGTAAATTTACTTAATATACTTTTTATATCTATAGCATCATATCACTCGAATGATTCGATAACTTTGTCAATTTATTTCATTGTTAAAGTTGACAGTTTATTGTAAAATGAATACGATTGCTGAAAAGTATTGACAAACCAGGTATATCATAGTCATGGATGGTGCATGTAGACACTAATGATTGCACATCGTGTCATTTGTGTTTAATCTGAGGCCTGTGAGTCCAGTCCTATAGTTTTCTACGACAAGAAAAGCTCTTGTAAGTCAATTAGTTTACAGTAAAATAGTTTCGTTTATAATTTCTGATGATGAGCCATTGATTGATATCGGAATAATAAATTATAAGATTGAAAAACCAGAATCAGAGAAGTGTACACCCTGAATGAAAATTTGTATGTGAGAAATCATATAATTTGGTGAAAGAAATCAGCATACGTCATTCATAATTTGATCTTGTAAATTTGATCAAATGTAATAAGAAATCATCGACTGGTCAATCACTCATCGAATCGGTGTACACCTGATAACAAGATTAAGATCAAAGACTACAGAAAATTTCAGAGAGTTACAAAATATTATGAAGCTTACAAAAGCTTACAAGAAATTTCACAAGATTCCATATAATTTATCGTGTAATTCGTTTCATATTATATCTGATGAGTTATAACAAATAATTAAACATTGAAAGGAAAGTCATAAAAATTTGTGGCAGAATCGATAACTGGACAATTATAAATTTCATATAGATATTCTAAACATAAATTCGAAATACAACCTATATTAGCTAAAAATTGAAAAATTCTGCAAACATTGAAAGACACTCTGTGAAAATTCTCAAAAACTTAATTGATCAATGATTGGTTTTCGATAATTATATTGAATTTATCAATTATAGATCTTTTTATGTCTCCGATTTTTCGAATACATGAAATATTCAACAAAAAAAAAATTCAAAAATTATTCATAAATAGAAACGACGAAGATTATTATATCTCAACGGGGTATAAAAAATAGTACTATTTGCATTCGCATGCCTATGTCTGTGTCTGGAATTCTAAAAATAGTAAAATAGTATTTTTTTATTATTTATTTTCATACGAACAAAAAGTAATAACATGCAATAATCGTGAAATATTGCTACGCAACAGCCTCCTCATTGCACACACTATCAAATTGCAACCCCTACGGGACCGAGCATACGCACGGTAACAAAATGCAACCCCCACACCCACGCAGTCGCGGCAACGCACGGGACGCTTGCGCTTGGGGGCGTGAAGACGCGGCGCGCTTATATAAGGGTGCGAAGCCCGCGAAACTGCTACTCGCAACGGACATCGCGTTCGAGTATTTCTAAACTTCCGGAACCAGGATAACGACTGAAAAAGTCCTTTGATTCTTCGAAAAATATTAAACCTCCAGGTTAAGGAGACATGGGATCGTCCGCTAAGAATTACCTGATCACCTTACTCCTCTACGTCTCGGTTGTCAACGAGATCAGCTTCCCAGGGGTGAGTTTTTTTTTCAAACATTTTAATTTGTCTTGAAAATGTGATTTTATGGCAGTTTTCAAGTTAAGAAAGATAATTTCTACTCCAAAAATCATCCAATCACTTGAGAAGATCGAGTTTATTAACGGGCTGAACTAATCATTGACTAATTAGGAGAATATTTGCCGAGAAAAACGTGAGAAAACGATTCAGTTCCGTTATCATAATTTGTGGACTTAATCAGGGGACGAATTTTTATGATCCACGATCCGGGAGGCATTCAATCGAGAACTTTTGTAATTTTGCACCCTGCCTTAATCATTAGTTATCAATCAACCCCTTAAGTGACAGTAACGTCACGAGTCTCTGACTTTTAAGCTTCTATATCTTCCAAACGGTGGATTTCACAAAAAGAACCTGGGAAACCTTTTTTGTAGAAAATTTGATCAGCTTCAAAATTGGATCCAATCATTTTTGAGCTAGGAGTAACCGGAAGTGAGATATCGTAAGAAATAAAATTAGTAAAATTTTGCAGTTTCTATTCAAAGAAACTGTTTTAGTGTCTCAGTTATTCTTCAAGCTTATATATCTTTCAAACTATCGATTTTACACAATCAACTTCGGGAATCTTTCTTGTAAACAATTTGATCAGCTTTCAAATTAGTTCTGATAATTTTTGAGCTAGGAGTAACCGGAAGTGAGCTATCGTAAGAAATAAAATGAGTAAAATTTTACAGTTTTTATTTAAAGGGACTTTTTTAGTTTCTCAGTTATTCTTCATATCTTTCAAACTATGGATTTTACGACTAAAACTTAGAGGATCTTTTTTGTAGAAAATTTAATTAACTTCAAAATTGGTACTCATCATTTTTGATCTAGGAGTAACCGGAAGTAAGATATCTTGAAAAAAGGGGATGAGTTACACTTTGCAGATTTTATTTAAAGATACTTTTTCGGTTTCTCAGTTATTCAGACGTTGATAAAACTGTGAATCACAAATTGCCAACATTCCACGTCGTTGTTTTTCTGATTTCAATCTTCCCGTCTAAGAGACTGTGATACGCGGGGGGGAGCTTGCAATATGTGTAAAATTACATTCCGCGGGGATACAATAGTTCCGAAAAATGTTCGCTAAAAATTCCTATCCCGGTATACTTGACTCTGGCTCAATCTCCCTCTATTTGCCAAACATAGTCTCATAGTCAGCGGAATAAATCGAAAGCCAGCAAAGCTTTGAACGCTGACGTAAAATCCAAGTACATAAACTGCATGCGGATCTACACGGCGGTATAAATTCATGGTATTACAACAGAAAGCAACCCGACCACCAGAATTTCGAAAATTCGTAGCGCGAAATACTCGCGAACCTGAATTTTGACCCAATGACAGCGACAAAATTCCTGCAATTAATTCAAGCGTGTAATTAACGACACTGATTAAAACTCGTAAATTTTCGGGAGTTGAAGAATTTCAATTTCTTCAATTGATACCGAAATTTAGTATCCATAGGTACGAGCAAGGGCCGGATCAAAACGGGATTATTAGGTCGGGGGAAAAAAGTTTTGGATCCAATTTGCGAGTTTCGATTGGTTGTTACTAAGGCTGTGAAGCTTTTTTCAACTTGTTCATCGCTGCCGGAGGATCAGAAGCTAAGAATAAGTCTTTCTGATTGGTATTGTCGAAAGCCTCGGTGTCCTCGTCCGCGATTTAGGTGACGTCCAATTAGATGAGATTTCGCGGAGTTGGGATGGCACACAGCTTGTGCAGCACAAAACTCGACTCATCATATTATCCCTAGTCTGTATAGTATATAGTCTTTCCACAATAGGATAATTGATAAGCGCCTCCGGCTTTCATACCCCCTATCCATTCATCTCTATCATCCGCGTCTTTTTCGACAATTTTAACGATCCCGCTCTGAGAAATTAATCCTTTCGAATTTTTTGAAAAATAAATCTCACATTCAGGCTGTAATCATTCATGCATGATAAATCGGACCGTGTTTTATGGACTCAAATATCGTTTATTGAAATCAGGTGAAACCAACCCTAAGCCTGACATTTTCGTGTGGATCAGTTCGGAGATGGACGTGGTTTACAGAAATTTTGATTGATGATGATTCATGCCTTTTTTTCAATTCGGTATGATAAAGAAGTCGCGGTGACCGTTTGGTTTTCTGAATTTCCAATGAAATCCTTTTCAGACAGCTGCGATGTACAAAATCCGATTTCCCGTTAACGCAGTCATTAATTATATTCTCCATGTGTTATCCGGCAGGGTATATAACGAACGTTTACGTCATTCGGAAGGGATCAAAGGGGTTTATTAAAAAAAAAAAAAAAAAGTAAAAAATTCAGCAAACCCGGAATTTGCTGAAATAATTAATCAATCTCGAAGAAAAATCGTATGGTTTTAAGGGTTAATCCTGATTCCGGATTAGCATCTATAGGGACGCCAATTTATTATGATGGTAAGAGGGAACATTTGTTTCGTCCATGCGTAGAGCTAGCGAATACTCGATGGTGATCCTCGCTAATTACGGGCATTAAGGATCACATTACAGTAGAAATTCCTGTATAACCAGCCTCCGAGATTCTAACTGCGAAATAAAAGCACCTAATTATCATGGGGGGGTTGCAAACACCTGGGTAGTTGCGATTCAATTGCAGCTTACCTCGTTGTTGATTTTCCTATCCGATACTGCAACGAGTAAAAGTAGAACATACAAGATAAAAAAAGACAAAAAAAAAGGAAGAAAGTAAATCGTCAAAGAGGGGAAAATGAAAATGAAAACCGTAATAATCATCTACCTCGACTGTTTAAAACTGAGTAAAATTATCCTGCGGAATTTTGCAAATGAGTCGCCAGTCCAAAAGAGGAATTCTGCACATTCTTTTTTTTGTTATACACAGGGACGATTTTTTAAAGCCCGGCTTTAAAGTCCTAAGAACTTTATTTTTGTTGACGCGACACGAGGGATGTTATTCGTTAGATGTTTCCAGGCTCTCCTGCCGAAGTATTACGGCGTAAGTACATAGCTGTCAAGAATTTCAACGTCAAGTACTGGATTCTTGTTCGCTGGATAATTTCCTACCGGTTTCCTTTGACACTCGAGTTTTTCCTCGAGTTTTTTTTAGTTTTCGCCAAATTCTGTCTGTGTCGTCTTCCCGGGCCGCCCGGGATCTTTTCTTCTACATTTGGCATCTTCTTTTTGAAGTATTTTGCCGATTTTATTTCCAATCCTTTTCCGAAGATTGGATCACTATTTTCGGATAATCAGTGACTAATTATCTGTATCGTAATATTCCTCACGGTATTTTGTATTGAAACATGGTTAGCGAGCGACGTTTGAAAACTTTATTGGCACAGCCTCGGAATAAGAACAGTATGCCTTGCAAATTTCATCCGAATCGGTTTAGCGGTCCGAACGGAATCAAACTGTTCATGCAGGTGTTGCAAATAAAGAAACCTTTTCACATGTCACGTGACTCGGAAGGAAAAAGTAATCGTTTTTATAACGGCCTCTGAATTTTATTCTTTTGTATCCGGAATCTGTGTTGGGAAATGGAAAATTTATACGATATACAGCGAATGAATATTTTCGAAATTGATTTTTATTGCTCACAATCTTGTGCAGCTATGAATTATTGTCACTGGTATATACATATTCAGTAATCAATTGGAAGACGTACTGGAAGAAAGTGGTAGTCTCTCGTCCAGCAGATGATTTACGTTCTTCCACAAAAAGTTCTTCAGATTAGCACAAGCGGTTCCGAATATTCCGCTCCGCGATAGCTGCTAAGAAGTGGCCTGCGAATTGATTCACCAAAATTTGTAGATTAATATATTCAGCATCTTCGTATCAGGTGATACTGTCGACGACACTCACCAATAGTCTCTTCCGCTGCCTCGGTTCAGCTGGACTGGCATGTGATTTATCCTGATGAAGATGCACCTGAGGAAGGGAAATCACGATTTATTGCCAATCACCAGAACACATTGAAAAAATAATTTAAGACATCATCATATTTTAGTTGATGTATGAAATAGTATAAAAAGTCACAATTATAAGATCGTAGTTCAGTAGTGCTAAACTGGTGGTGCAATTGAAATCAGGGATCGAATGTTGAGTATCAAATACGTTTGCCTAACTGGAGGCTAAGGAAATAGATCAATTTATGAAAGCCTAATTGGAATATGGTTTGTAGCAAACGATAGATCTCAGTATGACAATTATATTTCTAATGGTACGATTGTTTTCAACTTACTTCCGACAAGCTTGAAAGCGGCTTCCAAAATCGCATTGATTCCGACCGATACTTCGACCAATAAACTCATTATTTTGTCCATAGTAGCTACGACCGCAGTGCTGGGAGCTGGAAATTAAAAGATACGTCAATAATTTAGACAATTTTCAAGTGCTTGATGCGCGATATTCTAGATGGGCACAATCGTCTTCAACTCACGTTCGGCTTTCGCTCTACTACTGTCCAAATCGGCTATGACTTTGGATTTTATTGGGTAGAGTAAAGCTGAAATTGGAATATACAGAGGTTATGATCAAGTCGTCTTCGACTCTCGCTCAGTTCTAACAGCAGCTGGATGAAAAGCAAGCTAGGCTTGATGTATTTTTCGGATGAGTGTCACTTACTCGCGAATTCTTCAGCCATTTGTGTTTCGTTTCCTGAAAATAAAATACCTGTGTGTATCATGACAAAGTGAAAATTCACCAAGAATTGAAATAGGAAATCTCGATCGATCTAGGATAAAATTTGATCGGAATCAATTAAAACAATTCCTCGACTTCACCCTGATATTTGAAGCGAACAGTAGATCACAAAAACATTTCGCGTGTCTAATGGCATAAGGTCGTATCCACCATTTTTTTCTTCAATTTCTCATGATTTTTCCTAATAGTTGTAAAATTTCGTGAAACGCAAAGAAAAATCGAAATCGACGTCGTTTCGAAAACTTCGATAATAAAAATCGCAGTTAAAAGCAGAAGGTCGTATCCGCCCAACTTACGACCTTTTGCACTTACATTTTTCGATCTCGAAATTTCAATTGATCTATACGTTTCGAATGTTTTCAGAGCGATTGGCGTGAGAAAAAAAAATTATACGACTTTATGCCATTATAAACAGCAAACCGTGGCGTTTATGGCGCTTACGTCCTTATTTCATTAGACACGCGATTTTTAAAGGGTCAAGTCGTCTTCAACTCACCCCCGCCACCGCTTAGGACAGAAGCTACAGTGTTTACGAGCTGGGTTCTGATGCTCAGCAAAGAATCTGAAATAAAATGTATAGAGACAAAGATAATTTGAGCGTTTCGGTAGACGTATAAATTGGTCAAGTAAGTGTATCCACTCATCACTTACTAGCGTCTTCGATCTTCAGGAAATCGCTTCCTGAAAATAAAATAGGTACATCATGACACTATTGTAGTTTGTCAATATTTGACGCATGTCTCAGTAGCTATGACTTGAATATCTTCATTGGGTGACATTGTTTTGAACTTACTGACGGACAACAGTGTAACATAACCCGCAATTTGTGACAGTTGGGCGTTGACACCTGCCACGGCACCTGAAATTTAAGCAAAGAGGACTGTGATTAAGTCGTCATTCCGCGGTGCTCGACTCGCTTGAGCTAAATTCGAACAACAAGTGAACATCTGTCATTATCGAAAATCTCTGTATCTTTAACTCACCGTCGATGGCAGGCTTGGTTGGATCGACTACTGAAACAAAAATCAGGATATCATGACAATACTTGACGAATCGAGTGGAACCTGACATGTTGAAAATGGTTGAAACATTCCGTGTAGCATAAAATGTAGAGAATAAAATGGTTCCAAACAAAGAGCATAACGTTCAAAAAACACATTTCATCTATATCGTGATGACGTACGCACAGTTTTTATTTTTAACAATTCAATGAATCTTACCACCTGCAGAACATACGTGCTAAAAATGTTAAGTGTGCTGTTAAATATTCCGTGACACAACACTTCAAAAGTTGATTGCGTTTGATATACATAAGTTCGACGAATGGTCGATTTTCCACTTCAGTACCATTTTACGGTTTTCAATTTTACTTCCTGTGATACTAAAATGTAGGAATAACGATTCGATAAGTCTGCAGAATAATTGCTGCAAAATAAGGATACCGTTAAATATTTCGAGACACAATACTTGAAAAATTGATTCCGCGGTGCTCGACTCGCTTGAGCTAAATTCGAACAACAAGTGAATATCTGTCACTATCGAAAATCTCTGTATCTTTAACTCACCGTTAATGGCAGCCGCGGTTGGAGCGACTCCTGAAACAAAAATCAGGATACCATGACAATACTTGACGAATCGAGTGGAACCTGACATGTTGAAAATGGTTTGAACATTCCGTGTCGCATAAAATATAGAGAATAAAATGGTTCCAAACAAAGAGCATAACGTTCAAAAAACACATTTTATCTGTATCGCGATGAGGTACGGATAGTTTTATTGTTAACGATTCAATGAATCTTACCACCTGCAGAACATACGTGCTGAAAAATGTTAAGTGTGCTGTTAAATATTTCGTGACACAAAACTTCAAAAGTTGATTGCTCTTGATATACATATGTTCGACGAATTGTCGATTTTCCACTTCGGTACCATTTTACGGTTTCAAATTTTACTTCCTGTGATACTAAAATGTAGGCATAACGATTCGATAAGTCTGCAGAATAATTGCTGCAAAATAAGGATACCGTTAAATATTTCGAGACACAATACTTGAAAAATTGATTCCGCGGTGCTCGACTCGCTTCAGCTAAATTCGAACAAGTGAATATCTGTCACTATCGAAAATCTCTGTATCTTTAACTCACCGTTGATGGCAGCCGCGGTTGGAGCGACTCCTGAAACAAAAATCAGGATACCATGACAATACTTGACGAATCGAGTGGAACCTGACATGTTGAAAATGGTTTGAACATTCCGTGTAGCATAAAATATAGAGAATAAAATGGTTCCAAACAAATAGCATAACGTTATAAATTCGAACAATAAGTGAAAATCTCTGTATCTTTAACTTACTGGGTCTTCTAGTCGCGGGTGCGTCGGCTCCTGAAACAAATATCAGGATATCATGACAATACTTGACGAATCGAGTGGAACCTGACATGTTGTAAATGGTTTGAACATTC
This sequence comes from Euura saliciscinereae, assembly GCA_018420115.1. Lineage (NCBI taxonomy): Eukaryota > Metazoa > Arthropoda > Insecta > Hymenoptera > Tenthredinidae > Euura > Euura saliciscinereae. Next base: position 10,439 of record JAFFZH010012642.1, read on the forward strand.
CATGTAGCATAAAATGTAGAGAATAAAATGATACCAAACAAAGAGCATAACGTTCAAAAAACACATTTTATCTATATCGTGATGACGTACGCATAGTTTTTATTTTTAACCATTCAATGAATCTTACCACCTGCAAAACATACGTGCTCCAAAATGTTAAGTGTGCTGTTAAATATCGCGTGTCTAATGGCATGAGGTCGTAAGCGCCAAAACCGAGATTTTGGTGGTAAAAGGTCGTATAATTTTTTTTCCCCGCCATTCGCTCTGAAAACGGCCGAAACGTATAGATCAATTGAAATTACGAGATCGAAAAATGTAACTGCAAAAGGTCATAAGTTTGGCGGATACGTCGTTCTTTCATTGCAATTTTTAAGGAGAAATAAAAAACAACGTAAAAGCAAAACGTCGTAAGCCCCATTTTTTTCATGATTTTTTAATGATTTTTCCAAATAGTTGTAAAAACTCGTAAAACGCAAAGATGAATTGAAAGAACGAACATTTGAAAAAATTCGATAAAAAATATTGGTCGTTAAAAGCAGAAGGTCGTTACCGCCATTTTGATTTTTTTATTTCTCACGATTTTTTTCAATATCCGTAAAAACTCGTAAAACGCAAAGATAAATTGAAAGAACGACCATTCAAAAAAATTCGATAGAAAATTTGGTAGTTACAAGCAGAAGGTCGTATCCACCCAACTTATGACCTTTTGCACTTACATTTTTCGATCTCGTAATTTCAATTGATACGTTTCGAACGTTTTCAGAGCGATTGGCGTGAAAAAAAAATTATACGACTTTATGCCATTATAAACAGCAAAACGTCGTATAATGGCGCTTACGTCCTTATGTCATTAGACACGCGATATTTCGTGACCCAACACTTCAAAAGTTAATTGCTCTTGATATACATAAGTTCGACGGATGGTCGATTTTCCACTTCGGTACCATTTTACGGTTTTAAATTTTACTTCCTGTGATACTAAAATGTAGGCATACCGATTCGATAAGTCTGCAGAATAATTGCTGCAAAATAAGTATACTGTAAATATTTCGAGACACAATACTTGAAAAATAGATTGCTTTCGATATACGTCCATGAGTTCTAGTTTGGCTGTTGGAATTGAAATCAAGAATTCAGTATCCAGGGTATCACAAGCCAAAATGTGTACACCACATCTCCTTTATCTCAATATCTCCCAATATCTCCCAATATCTCCCGACATTTCCTACTCTCTGTACACCACATCTCCCTTGTGATTCACCACTCGATTGTATTCTTGCTGTATCGAGAATATTTCACTCCTTGATGCAGAAATATTTCTACGTTTATCTACAAAACAGGTTTTTTTTTCACCTGTTGATGATGTGTGTGTCTGAATAATTGCAATGCTGACGTGGAAGCTATCGAACCACTTGACTCTTGATTAGTTTTTTTTTTTTTACGTGATTCTCACTTATATGTATGGGGCATTCCACGCCAACTCGACCAGTAATAAACGCCGACCATCTCAAAATCATCCCATGTTTTTTTCTAACATTCTACTCAGTAAGAAACGCGTCCTAAATTTTTTTGATTTTTTTAACAAACTGTTAATTTGTTATGAATTTTTGAAGTTGATTGAGAATGCCCCTCTTTAAAAATCCGAAAAAATTCTCAAAAATCCAGGGGATGACATAAAACAGCCCCCGTTTAGGAAAACGTGGGCCGAATTTAAAAAAAAAAAAAAAAATTTCACTCAATTCGGGATTCTCTCATTTTTGAAACTGAAATTATCTAACGCAGGATTAAATTTCAAGCGTCAAACAAGGTTCAATTCACTCGGAAACGTTCGGTTTCACCATTTATTACCCTTATTCGTCGCTTACTATTTGATCCTGTGTTTATATCAGTTTTTGAAATGAGAAAATTCCGAATTGAGGGGAAAAAAATAGAAAAAAAATTTGGCCCACGTTTTCCTAAACGGGGGCTGTTTTGTGTCATCCACTGGATTTTTCAGAATTTTTTCAGATTTCTAGAAAGGGGCGTTCTCAATCAACTTCAGAAATTCATAACGAATTAACGGTTTAAAAAAAAAAAAAACGGTGGTAAAAAAAATTTGAAAAAAATTTAGGGCGCGTTTTTTACTTGTGAGTAGAATGTTAGAAAAAAACATGGAATGATTTCGAGATTGTCGGGGTTTAACACTGGTCGAGTTGGCCTGGAATTGCCCCGTATGTATTTTCTAGCGTACACCACTGAAATAAGTATAAGTGAGGTTTCATTGTGTTGGAACTTACCGCTGGCAACATCCACGCACACCAACGAGGCGACGAGAAGACAGACGATCTTGTTCATGCTGAAGGTAGCCACTTACTTCGTTAGAAATAGGTTACTGACTAGAATTCATCCGATCCGTCGTATTTATACACAGTAGAGAGACCCCCTACCACGTCGACAACAGAGCATGCTGAAGTCAGGCTTTACCCACCGTACCCGGTTATCACTTGTTTTTACTGATATCAAAGCTTCCGCGTCACGAACGCGAAGGCTATAATTACGAAGGCCATGGGGCAACGGAATTTCGAAATCTGTTGAATAGTAAAAAAAAAAAAGAAACCCAATTTTCCCACGATAAGAATAAAATGAATATCACTCAAGTTCTCTTTTAATTGCATCATTTATTCACTTTGATAACGCCTTTTTTTGGGACAATTCAACAGATTTCAAAATTCCGTTGCCCCATGGCCTTCGTAATCATAACTCACAGCTAAAAAAAAAACCCCATTGTATCAAAATCTGTTGAATTGTAAATAATAATAATAATAATAATAATAATAATAATAATAATAATAATAATAAGAATGATAATGATAATTGAAAACGTTTGATGAGTCCGTCTACGATAAAATTTGATCGGAATCAATTAAAACAATTCCTCGACTTCACCCTGATATGTGAAGCGAACAGTAGATCACAAAAACATTTCGCGTGTCTAATGGCATAAGGTCGTAAGCGCCAAAAACGCGATTTTGGTGGCAGAAGGTCGTATAATTTTTTTTTTCACGCCCTTCGCTCTGAAAACGGCCAAAACGTATAGATCAATTGAAATTACGAGATCGAAAAATGTAAGTGCAAAAGGTCGTAAGTTTGGCGGATACGTCGTTCTTTCATTACAATTTTAAGGAAAAATAAAAAACAACGTAAAGGCAAAACGTCGTGAGCGCCATTTTTTTCATAATTTTTAATAATTTTTCCAAATAGTTGTAAAAACTCGTAAAACGCAAAGAAAATGGAGAAATCGACAGCAAATTTGGATCCCTTGATCATGACAACTGACCGAAAATTGGGAATTCAAAATCTCGCGTTCATCGCATAATTATGAACGATTTTTAATTGACGTCGTTTCGACGCCGCGGGCGCAGCGCGCAGTCACGTCACGAGCAGACTCGTTATCGTCGATCAAACGTCACTCAAAGAACGTTGCAGCGGATTTCTAGCATTTCCAGACGATTCAGACTTTTTTGATTTCAGTTTCCGCGTCTGTTCCGGATATCATATAAATTCGCTGCAAATTAAACTTTGCAGATATTGAGGCCTGTATACCCCAGGTGCCGTTGGAAAGTTTTAATTCTCCGACGCGGTAATACGCGGCTCCGAAGTACGAGAGAAATGATAAGCTTAATCTGAATATACGTGGTGTATAAAATTTCTACGGACCAACGACTTATACGCAGTTCGCCGAGTGATGGATAGTCTACAGGGTGTCCCATTTTAAATTATAAATGGAAATATTTCAAAAACGGTTGCCTGTATCGAAAAATATTTGAGACAAAACTTGTAGGGTTACGAGGGGGACAGCTTCTGGTGACATTGGTTTTTTTGCGAGTGGAGGCGTTGAGATGATATGAAGGTCAAGTATGGTTTTTTAAATGGAATCATGTATTTATTATTTGTCTATTCGATTGAGTGTTGAATTTTACGTCAACAAGCACTGGAGCACAGGTGTGCTGAAATCAATGGTTTATTAGATACATCCCTCAAAAGATTTTAAGCAAAATCTCATAACGAACCGAAAAGTGATGAACTCATGAATGCTCGTAACTCTTGATCCAGAGGTCGTATTAAAAAACACACGGTGCGCAATTTGAAGCTCGAAATGACTACTTTTACCTCCGCTGAATGAATTTTTTTTATCGCGTCCTATTGTTGAGTTACACCTCTCCGAAACGATCATTTCGAAAATCCATGTTTCTATATCAACTTCAACACCTTGCACAGGGCGGAGATTTTCCAGCTTGAATTTGCACATCTTGTGTTTTTAATACGACCCTCGGATCAAGAGTTACAAGCAGTCACGAGTTCATCATTTTTCGGTTCGTTATCGGATTTTGCTTCAATTCTTTTGAGGGGTTGTATCTCGTGAACAATTTATTTCAGCACACCTGTGTTCCAGTGCTTTTTGACGTAAAATTCAACGCTAAATCGAATAGACAAGTAATAATCACATAATTCCATTAAGAAAACTAAAGTTTACCTTCATATCACCTCAACGCCTCCACTTGCAAGGAAGCCAATGTCACCAGAATCTGTACTCCTCGTAACCCTACAACTCTTGTCTAAAATATTTTCCGATACAGTCGACCGTTTTCGAAATATTTGCGTTTTTAATTTAAAATCGGACACTCTGTATATTCATCGACTGATACAACTTCGCTCTTCATGACTGTGTGTAATCTTGAATCCTCAACTAATATAGAGGGAAGTTAATTAGTTTGGTAAGTAGGTTTCCCCATGTCATCGAACGTTTCCGCAAAATTCTCAAAACTTTGCGAATATCAGCTCTGCAGACTGAGCTAACAAACTGTAAACGAGTAGATCTTAATTAAATTCATTTTGAACTATCAATGTATGCGTAGATATAGGAAAAAGCTAAATTAAGATACACAGGAATATAAAGCTCAATTTTTAACCCCCATATACAACGTAGGATAGATTTTATGATATTTTCGATAAAGGCCATACAGATTATTACTTAGCTCACAGGGGTATAAAATCGAATTTAACGATCGAAGTGGAAGGGAAGTTTTTTTTGTTCCCCCACGGTTTTATCTTATTTTATTTTTTTTATTATTATCAGCATTTTCACTTTTCAAAAGTTTATATAGTTTTCTGTTCATACTCTACTGATGTCAGCCAGTTTTTTCATTTTATCACATCGATAAGTGACGATAAAAGTTTCAAAATTTATATCGAAATTAAAAAAATTTAAAAAATTTCAATGACTCTGAATATAAAAAAATTTTGAAATTAAATTTTCATACACTTCAAAAGTCTGAACCCATAGAAACTGGTTTTCATATGAGTAAAAAATAACATTTTATACTTTAATTTATCAATAAAATCAGTCAATTGTGACGTTTTCTGATTGCTCGTGACGTCAGAATTCAACATTTCGGCGACATATTTAAATAACCCAAAGCAAGCTCCAATAGTGAAAGCGAGAAATAGAAGAAACGAAGTGAAAAGTGAGCAGTGCAGGGTTTTTTACAGATGAAGCTATATGGCTGTTTTTTTTTTATGCTGAATAATGACGTCATAGCGCGAAACGAAAGAGACTGAATCGCTTCTCTAAATTGACAATTATATTGTATTCAAGTGACACACATATATATAATGATGTTCAAAATATTATTGTTCTTGTATTTTGTCGTTTTCCGCAAAAAAAAAAGTAATAGGTGAATCCAATTGGATTTCATGCGATTTTTATTGACCCAATTTGAGCGATTCTTTTTATTTTATATGTCTCTGCGATTTCAACGGTCGCAGAATCTAGTCAGTCAGAGAAAGATAAGATCGAGCTTTCGGGAAATTGGAAAAATCGTTTTCATCAATTTTTTTTTCGTGATCTAGCGACGTTACGCACGAAACTGTGTGTCATGTTATAATTGATAACATAACTAAATCACCATCCCATGAATGTGAAACAAAAATATGTAGTGATTAGCAAAAGTTCGTAAATCCACTCGTGGTGCTTTCCGGCGATATGCGACATAATTTTTTCACTCACACTTCATTCTTGACGGTGTGACGTTAGTCGGTGAAAAATACCTCAGGCTAATAAAGCAGATGTTCCGAATGTTTCTCCCTGCAAGAACTTGAAGAATTAGAGCGGCTTATTAAAAATTCCTGTATAAACTCTGCAAAGATTATCATCAATAATGAGAGAGAAAAAAAAATCGCCTTAGATTTCAAGCCCTAGAATTATTGATTATTATTTTCGCTCGTTAAACTCGAAGCTCCTTAAAATGAATTTAAAGATTATTATTATAATTTTTTGTTTCTTTGGTTTTGCATAATTCGTACAAAATCTTGAAATCCTTAACGAGCATCTAAGTATTGAATGTTTGAGTAAAGGTTCTCCGACCTAGACCCTCGCTCCCTTATTTTTTTTGCACAACTCTGAACCCTAGACTCTGAACCCTGAAACCCTCAACGTTTGTTGATTACACTAAGGGTATCGCGGCTTCACCACCGGTCCGCTTCGTTTGCCCACTTATATCAGATCCCCTTTCGTCGTCGGTCGTGGTCGAGAGGGAATTTTGGAGAAAATGTTAATTGCTGGGAAGTCGGAAATTGCCAGTGAAATGCGACGATAAATTTACATTCTTTAGGACAAGGGTACGAACGCTACCCAACCCTTTCACACATCGTTAATTTAGATTCGTCAACAGACGTGTTGGATACCATCGGCTTAGAATCTGTAGCTCTATTCCACCCTGCACAGATTCTTCAAGACTGAACGTCAAGTCCTAGATTGTGTTTGATACGTTACAACCCTGAGATGCCAATGAAGCATATTCTGCAGACTTTTTAGCCTGTATCTTTCAAACTGCCAATTCCACAGGAAAAGTTGTAACTACCTTTTTTGTAGAGAATTTCAAGAGCTTTAAAGTTTGTCCTTATAACTTTTTCCCTAGGAGTGACCGGAACTCAGATATCGGCAAGATGAGAATACAACCCTTAACTGTCGACGAAACATATCTGCTGACTTTTTAGCCTGTATCTTCCAAACTGTCAATTCTGCGTGAAAAGCTGTCATGACCTTTTTTGTAGAGAATCTTAAGAGCTTAAAAGTTTGTCTTTATACATTTTACCCTTGGAGTCTCCGGAAGTCAGACATCGGCAAGATGAGAATACAACCCTTAACTGTTGACGAAGTATGTAGCTGACCTTTGAGTCTGTATCTGCCAAACTTCCAATTCTACAAAAAAAGCTGTAAGAACCTTTTTTGTAGAAAATTTCATGAGCTTTGAAATTTGTTCTGATAACTTTCAACGTAGGATTGACTGAAAGCAAGATATCGGCAAGAGAAAAGAAGAATTCAAAATTGTTCAATTCTCCCTAGAGTGTAATTCGAATCTGGCAACTTGGAAGTGTACTAACTCTGTGGAATTAGTACTTATGGAAATCCTAATGCACTGCGTGCGGCAGAACGTTTCCAGCAAGCGTCACGAGTCGCTTGAACCTTCTTAGTATAAGTAAGACGATAAGCGTTGCTTCTAGGTCGTTGGATATCCCGTGAAAGCAGCTTCCGCCTGGCTTCACGCGGTCAATTCATTCCACCGCTTCAATGTAGGTACAACAGAAGCTTATTTGTCACTCGAGCCTCCTTCAGACAAAATTATAATTTAAAACCGTAATTTCAATTAGGTCCCTACCACAATTTTGCCAAAAGATTCGTCTTCTTTCCTCGGTCGCAATAATTAAGTAAAATTGAGACTTTCTTACGGTATTTAAACAGCTTCGGTCTTACTGTGTTCTGCACGGTCTTTTGCTCCCCCTATATAATGAGACAGAGCTTTACGACACCGCTTCAATTACTTCATGAAGTTATCGTTATCGTTAATGTATACCAACATTCGAGAGGTTTCCCCATTATTTTATTCACCAAAGGGTTGTCGTCTCGTACAATCAATTTTTTGATCACTTGGATTCTTTAATTCGCTCGTTCAGAAAATTTTCAAAAAATTAGTGTAGATTGTTATCAGTTTATTGTTCAAGAAAATCGATGAATTGTTCAAAAACCTAGAACTTTCGTTAAAATATTTCAAATCGTATTCAATATTTTTCATGCACATAAATCCGTTTTTTCCATTTCCATTTCAAAAAAGAAAAAAAAGAAAAACTTGTGGATTTTTTGTCAAAAAACCAAATGAAACTTACGAACTTTTTTTTTCTCAATCTAATAGAATTACATGGAATAAAAAGAAAAAAGGTCATAAAAAAAGTTATTCCTAAAAAATAGTTGAAGTTTGAAAAATGATACTTTAATATTTTCCCATTTTTCGAAATGTGTGTAAAATCCTGTAGATATTTTATTGCCAATCCGTAAACTGTGGATAAATGAAAATTGAGTTAACGAGCAATTTCGCTCTGCACTCTATAAATTTGCGAATACGAGATACGCGTACTGCAGGTGGTTTTGTGCAGAAAACAAAGCCAGAGCCACTGAGCACCGAGGTTCTCTCTGTACAACGTGCATGGCGTCGATCAATTCGCAGACAATAGAACACAGGGTCTGGGTTATGCCCTCGCACTGTATAATATGATTTTCCAAGTACCCAGGTACGTAGTTTCAACGGTCTCTGTTATATCGAGAGACGAAAATCCCTCCACGAATTGCTTTTACCGCGTATCATATTCTCGTGTCGTCCCAGGATCACTCTGCAAGCTCTTCGTGTAAGATAAAAATTGATAGTCTTCTCGAGCCACAGAAAAATAATAAAAAACAAACAGAGATAATAAAAATCACGAGAAATCATGTTAGTCTTATCGTTACAACATTTCTTGGTACTTCATCTCTCTCCGCAAGCTCAAGAGTCTGGACAGTCGAGTGAGGATTTCTCCACCGCTTTACACGCTCTCTATATATGATATCTTTGATCAGCAATTTCCTCCTCCCAGATACTATCGAGAAAATGTTATCAGATCTTCACGATCGGCAGAAGCTTTGTGGAAAGCTACAAGACGTTCGAGTTCTACGAAGAGAGCGAAGGAAAGCTTGCGGAGAAAAACGGACAATCTGAAGCCCATTTTTTCTGAAATAATTTGCACAGTCTCCAAAATAAGAAAGAAAAAAAGATTGACGAGCTTAGAATCTTTTCTTCGGACTGAAGGAATTCTTTTTTCCCTTTCGTTGCTCTGACGTGTATTTTTTTTGTCAATACGTTCTCATGTCGTCGAACGTCTGCGACGAAATTGCGGATAACGTCTGTCAGTTTGGAAAGGTATTGGTTGTTGACAGTCTGAAATCTCTCCAAGGAAGTTTTTCAGGAGGTGTTAACGTGGGTGGAAAAAAATCCCTTGGTTACAGAGGTTTTTCCGTTGGATTCGAAGAATCGAAAATTCCGCCTCGTTGTCTGTTTGTATCGCTTGTATCACAAGCGGATCAAAGGGTTCAACAAAGCCTCGGCCTGAAGAGCTTCCGCAAATTCCATACGAATTTGATAATCTATATGAAAGCTTGAGAACTTATTTGGAAATTTTATACTCTGAATCTCCTTATGTCTTGGAAATAAAAATTGGAAACGTGGAAAATCGGGTGGTTCCTGCATTTTCTCACTCACAATGACGATATTCAATTGAAATTATTCATTTTGTGTTTGAGATCTTGTTTTCTGTCTATTGAATAACAAATTCTCGTTGATTTGTTTTATGTACACTTGGCGAATTTTCGCTATATTTTTATCTACATGGTGAATTTTCGGTATTTTCATGTACTCGGCGAACACTTTTGACAGTGCAGGTACAAGGTACTTGGCGATTCTTCAATATTTTGTTCATGTACTTGGCGAATTTTCGCTATATTTTTATCTACATGGTGAATTTTCGGTGTTTTCATGTACTTGTCGAACACTTTTGTCAGTGGTACAAGGTACTTGGCGATTCTTCAATATTTTTTATGTACTTGGCGGATTTTCATTTTTTATGTAATTCCCGGATCTTAATTTTTGATCAAGAGTTACGGTTAAACTGAATTTGGTCGACTCGAAAGCTTGCGGAGTTAAATGAATGAAGTAAATTCTGCACCTTGGTGCTAGAAACTTAGTGAATTGAATTTGGCATTGAGATCTTGTTTGTTAAAGTTTCATTGTGTCAAAGGCCCCCCTTGACGAAAGTCCCAGGTCTTAACACGGGAGACAAATATGTGTCCTTCAAAGTTTAGCTGCCACAATTGATTGGACGAGAACAAAGCAAGATCCTAGATATCCATTTCCCTCTTTGCCAAAGAAGGAGCGCCTTTTCGGTTCCTTTTGGACTGATCAAACCATTGAACCAACTCGTTCGACTCGGGGAACAAAACAAAAAAATTTGACTTCGTAGTCAAGATAACAGAAGAAACCCGAATCTGCCAATGGAATTATGAGCTACTCAATCAGAGGTCAATTTTGGAAAAAAGTATCACGATTTGTCTAAAAAATTGTGGGTTTCAGACTCACGGAAGTAGAGCTTGCGAAGAGCACCTATATAAAAAATTTCTTGTACCAGCGACGTCTAAGCTTTTTTTTAGTAGATTAAAATTTACTTCAAATTTAAACTTTTCGGTGCCTTTCGGTGACGTTTTTGTGCTTTTTTAAAAAACAAATGGTCGAATCAAAGGTTTAGATACCAACGCTTTTCATTGGTGCTCTTCGCAAGCTTTAATTCCGCAGTGTTTGAAGTCAACGATTTTCAAGATGAGTTGGAATTTCTTTTCCTAAATTGACGCTCAATTTGTGCGCTTTTGAATCCATTCTGGTTTTCCTACATTCTTTACGAAGTTACATTGCATTTCGAAGGCGAAGCACGATTTTTTCAACTCGTTTTGATCATGATGCCTGTCAAGTAGATTTTCAGAGAGCTTGCAACCCCCGTTTATAATTACAGTGCATAATATGACGTGTGGAGTTAACTGAAGTGACCTTGTTCTCCATGATAGGTAGCGAAGGTCATTCGAAGCTTAATACATAGACATGAACAATTCGATTATTATCGTACAACCCGTCAATTATAAAGTTGATTAGAACCTTGAGTGGTTTGAGACCGCGGTAGAAACAAACCAAAACCATGTTCATAGAGTGTAACGTAGCTTGGAGTAAACCCATCTGACCCAATTAAGACACCGAGGCAGCAGCTGTTTTGCGGAAACGCGACGCTCAAGCGCATCCACCTCCGTGAAAGCTCTCGTGTAGACAGGCTCATTATGCTCGTAATGAAAAAACAATCAACGAAAAGAGCCTCTCACACAATCTTTTGTGTTCAGTTTTCTCGTATTTTTCTTTTTTCATCAATTTTCTACCGTCTGAGAAAAATCCAGTTTTGGTTGTCGCTGTTAATGCTTGGGATATGACCGGTTCTTCTTATCCTGTGCTTATGGAGTCTCATCCGGATTTCAGACACGTCCGAGTCACTGTAAGGGGAATTTCGAATGGCTCAAGCTTGTCGTATTTACGTATGGAAATTCTGATTTATAGCCAAGAAGCTTTATAGAGACGCAGCGGATGTGCGTCCCACGTTTATTCCTCAAATCCTGTCTCATACGGACCACATCTGCGTTCGAATTCTGGATGTCGGTATCAATATCTCAGAGATACATCATCTCGCGATTTCATTGAACCCCAAGCTTTATTTCAGAACTCTATTACAAAAGTATAGCGATGAGTTTGGGGTGGGAACGATACCTCTAGAAAAAAGCTTCGATTTTTGTCTACAAAATATCTCATCAACATTTTTTGATGCACAGTTTAAATATGATAGGGAATTTGATACGTATTTGATCCACATGCTGGTAGAATCTGGTTGATCAAAATGACGAACCTTTAACTAATTGAGAAATTCAACCAAAGGGCGGAGGACCAAGAATTCTTCCATTGATACTTCAATTTTTATTGATGCATGATGTTTTGTATCTTCATAGAATAACCAATCAATAGATCATACCTATATGTTTCTGGTCCATCGTTTTCGTAGGAATTCCTGAAACTCTCTGTGTACAAAATTTTAACTGGATAAAGCAAACGGTTCTCTAAATATCGTGCGAGCAAAGTTGTGAACCATCGTTATCCGAAATTGAGCTTTTTTCAGCCAATGAGCGTTTTTTTCGATGCTAAGTGAGATTTTTTGGCCAAAAAGAAGCTTTTTTAAAAACCAAATTGGCCTTTTATTGCCAAAGGCCTGCCTATTGGCGTTTTGTTGCAGAAGGCACCATTTTTTGTTTGAGTTAAGCTTTTTAGCAAGAGAAACCGAGCTTTTTTGGCCACATTGGCGTTTTGTTGCGAAAGCCACCTATTTTGTATCGAGTTGAGCTTTTTAGTTGCAAAAAAGCTGCCTCTACTGGATTTTTTTGGCTTATCAGTTGAACTTTTTTGGTGCCATGAGCTTTTTTATTGCGAAGACACAAGCTTTCTTGGCTAAAAAAAGATCTTTTGCCGATATATGAGCCAATTTGGTCAAAAGTGAGCATCTTTCTGTCCAAGATGAAGATACCTTTCTAATAATGTGATTTTTTTAGTTCCAACTCAGATAGATATATGTGCCATCCTTGACAAAAAAAAGGGTGAATACTTGAAAAATTGTTCATCCGTGTAGAATTTTTTTTGAGGTCTTGTTCCCACCTTCGCCTGGTATGTATCTACATACATACATGCGTTTCTTTGTATATCCGAACATCTTGGAGAAAAAAAGTATATAGACGGCATTGTTGACGACGTGAGCTTTGATCTCCCATTCCGTTACAAGCATGGAGAAACAAGATGCTACCAGGCAGAGATTCTGAATGCTGGAAGACAGGCCTTAACACACCACGTGACTAAATCTGTGAAATGACGGGAACTGAGTGGATTCTGGCTTCTACCCAAGAACGCGACCTGCAGATACTTCAACCGAGATCATGAATTCCTGTACCGAATATAGTCCTTCTGTCCGGAATCACTTTCATCTCTGCCTAATGACGACCCGACCTAGAAAATAAAGTTGAGGCAATAATTAAGACGCCAGGAAAATTCAGTTCGTTTTGATTTTTACGAGGAAGGAGACGAAGAAGATCCAGAATGTTTGATCAAAGTATGCAGTTCGATATTGCCTCTTAAATCTGAACTGAAATTTTTATACACAAGCGTTGAAGATTTTCCAACGTTAAGAGTGATGAAAGAAGTAAAGTAGTCCGCCCACGTCTTCATAAAATGGTAATTCCGATGGGTGGGTATACCTAATATAGGAAGAAAAAGTTTCTTTCTTCTCGATCTTTGGTCTGTGTCTAACAATGCGGATCGATAATGGCGAAACCCTGGACGTGATGATCGAAAAAACTCATCAACAGATTCGCTCACTTTCTCCGTTTCTTTCTTTACTCTTTTAACATGGGTATAAATCCTTTGAAAATCGGGATAAGCATTCCCGGCGATTACTTCAACCTTACGGGACACAATCGCCGTTCGCGAAATTCATGTTCCTCAAAGAGACTCGTGTTCATTGCCGAATAGGAAAAGCTTCTAGACCTTCTACTTCGATTTTTGACCGGAAAAACCTTATTTTTCAAGGACTGTCTCTTCCAGTTTTGATATTTTGAGAATTGTTTGCCCGATGTAGATTCAATTTTTTTTTTCATGGAAAGCTTTCATCATTGCCATGAAAATGAAGAACCAAAAACTTGATTCATCGATTGGTTCATGAAATGCGATACACCGTGCAACAATAGAAGTTGAAGTACATATAAAAAAACGTCGATATGGAATTTTGCAGTAGGCATCAATCCAAGATTTCTCCTGGAAGTATTATTATGCCAACCCCACAACTACTTTATTTGAGCCGAAAACGAGCGCTTCATTGTTTGACATTATTTTGTACTTTTTTTTTGACAAAACCAACTTTTTTTTTAGATAAACAAGCTTTTAGGCCACCTTGAGCTTGTCGCGAGAAGATAAGCTTTTTTTTAGCAACCCAGTTTCCAATTGGGCGTTTTTTTTTTTTATCGGAAAACGAGTTCTTTTCAAATAAACAACGAGCTTTTATCAAAAGAAAGAAGAAACCCGAGATTTTTGGAGAGAAACGCGCTTATAAACGGATATGAATGACCTTTCGGGCAGAAGTGAGCTTTTTGGACAATAACCTTTTTTTTCCCACAAAAAAGATAATTTTCTTACCCCCTTGACCTCTAGATTCTTGACCAAGTGACCCCTAGATAAAAAAATGTGTAAATATTTGAAAATTCGTCAAATTTATACTACAACTTTAGAATAAGGGTCTAAGAGACGCAAGCAAACCGACCCCCATAAAATACTGATCTCGGAAAATTTGTAAATGAAATGTTGAATTAGCACTCAAAATGGGAATACTTTCTGGAACATCAGCTACCGCATTTGAATGTGGGCTCATGGCATAATATTGCCCACGCAGCTGTTGGTGACGGATACACGGTTCCCTTTAGTCCCAGTGTGAATTTCTGACTTAATTAGCCCCGAAACTTTCTCGAATAGGTTTTGAAATTTCGGCTGGAACTTTAGATACGTTTATTATTAATGTACGTACCTGCGTGAATCGACGATGAAAAGCTTTTAGCCGGTAAATAGGAAAGCGGTATAAAATATCGAACGAATTTTGATCCCGTTTGTGACACGGATCAGGCATTAATCATGTTACATTGTTTTCCGTTTAATTCCTGATCATCGGTGTCTGCCTAACTTTGATCACCTTATTTCGCTGGAAGGGGTGAAAGTCGCTATCTTTGAACGCCACTCGCTGGCAGAATCGGCCCTGGCCATGAAAAGGGTGGAATCAGAAATGTTTTCTATATCAATTCAATCAGCAAAAAGGGAAAGGAACCGCTCCTCCAATCGGAAAAGCCCTTCAACTGAATTTTTTTTTCCCCTCATTGTCAACTCTGAATCAATTTTCGCTCGATCATTGACGAACGCTTGTTCCAGACTCTATAAATTCAAGTACGGTTATTCATCGTCAGGTCTTATGTATACATAAAAGAATAAAACCTCCGCTCTGTTTGATCAGTTCAAGATTGATCCTCGGACCGTGACGAATAGTAACTTATCGGATAGATTGTCGTAGATTTATTCAGGCCTGGGGCACCTCCTCCGGCCGTACACAGTCCAATATGGAATTGATTGATACGGAGCAGACGGGGATTGGGACAAACGTGCGTCATCGCATTGGATTGCAAGACGGAAATCCTGATATCAGATGTTGTCTGGCTGGTTACCCAATTTTTACGAATTTCCCAATATACACACCCAGTCACGACGAATGTTGGGACCTGGAGCAACTCGAGCGCAAGAAGGACCCGTGCGTTCGTGCTAGATTGTCTGGAACGTTGAATGATTCGGACGAAGGTCGAACCCAATAAAGAATCGGTTCCACTCGGTACACAGGAACGAGTAGAAAAGGCAGAGAGAAGGAATGGAAAAGAGAGCCCAGCCGCATTAGTTCATTCTTGAAGTATTGCCTGACAATTTCACTTGCAGCACGTGACTTACGGCTCTTATACACTCTTCGAATAACCAAGCTTATACTGTGGTCGTTGAAACTTTGAGAAAAAGAAAAATAAGGAGTGGAAGAGAGGGAAGAGGAAGAATTACGGTCAATTTGTGTGTTTCATAATTATTGCATATTGGATCTATGAAGTCCTGATCCGGATGTGTACGAGTTTAGAGATTTATACCATTCAGTCTTTCTGAACAGACATTGTGCACCGTACATTGAGCAATAATTCGTTCCTCCACTGGAATACCAAAGTTCAGATGCAAACGACTTCGTTTCGTGTTCAGGTACAGAAGGATGTTGCGTTAGGTCATGTGTTCAAATTTATAGGGTCATTATTCACCCAGGACGTTATAGACGACACAAAATCGAAGAGATGTATTCGATACTTGTAATGCTGGTCTGTGAGAAGCCGGAAAACAGGGCCAACATGTTTGTTGTGAACTTCGAACAATGTGTCGGAAGTTTTAATATGAAATCACTTCAAATTTTAGTATAATCACAATCATTTTTTACAGTGCAGCTCTCGAAATGACCCAAGTTCAAAATGTCTTTCAAGGCTAATTGTAAGATACAAATTTGTTTGTATCGGACGGTTTTCGGTACGTTTCACAAAACTTTTCAATTGCATTATATCGCCCGAGACATTTCGTTTTTCATCATTCAGACTCTAGACGAAACGGAGTTTTCGCACAGAAAACAGGACAGAAGGACTTTTCCAAAGAAAGAATTCTTTGCGGTACTTGAACTCTCACGAGGGACTTGAAACAAATTGAACGAGAAGATGAAAAAGACTCGTACAGAAAGCCTGAAGTACAAGCAATAGAATTGAAAAGGTTGGACCATGTTAGACACATCGTTCATTTGACGAAGTATAGACATGCTCCACGACATGATCACGTGGTCTCGAGTATTGACAAATTAATTCCACACAACAGAAATTCAGCGTCATGTGTCACAGAAGAAGATCCACATACATTTTTGTGCTCATTTTGCATTCAAATCTAAATCAATTGTATAACAGATTTATTACTAAATTGATGGAAAAGAAATCTATAAAATCGCATAAGTATATTGAAATTACTTGAACTATTGATTGCTTCACCGTCAGTCCATCTTCTTCGTTTAATAGATGAAATAAATACTCTGGATTTCATTGTATTGTCAATCTTATTAAATACACATTGAATTCCATTGAACGTATCAATTATTATTGATACAGAATCGTTTCTTACATGAATCAATCGATTTTTTTTTTGCTGCAATGTTGGTTCAATGCAGGGTTCTATGCAATAAAAAATACATTTCTTCCTGGTCTTTCCTCATTCGAATGAAAGCAGTGTCGTAATTAACACCAAAAATCACAACTGATACGGTTAAAGTTAATCGTGAATAGATTTTCTAGCATAAACAATTTGTTAGCATGCAGTGTTTGGCGCTTAAATTCTTGCAGTTTTTTTTTTATATGTATTCAAAAAATGAGACAATTGCGGTTGCAACGTGAGTAATTTGCACGTGGGAAATTTAACTGCTGTCCGCATGACGTATTGAAAAAAAAAAACTGTTAGTGACTTTTCCGAATAAATTCGAAGGAAACCGACCGTTAGACGGATAAACGAGAATTGCGGACGAATGGATATCGGTAAACCAGGCACGTCATGTCCGTTAGATGCGAAACGCTGTGTCCTGTTGTGGCATCTAAACAGATAAAATTCTCCCCGAGGATTTGAGGACGCGCACGATCCTCCCTTCAGATGTAGAAAATGGACCTCAGATTAATCACACGGTACATGCGCGTAGAACCGGATTACGAGCTTCAAGTTTTACACATTTTTACAAGCCATGGAACAGAATGCGAGTTAGTAAGATGATACAGAATTTTTCAAAAGGAAAAAATTTGGCTTCTTACTTTTCGTTTGTATGGCTTGAAATTATATGTATACACGCTCAAGATGGGTCGTTAAAATTTCATCAAAGGACTGCATAAAAAACATTTGCGTAAAAAAAAAATTAGCGTGGGTGTGTGAAGGGTACGCAAAAACTGCGACAGGACGCTGCTCGGGAAGAAGATAATTTATTCATCGTGGTATGCCGATATTAATTTAGGATTCTCATCATGTTGTTTTCGCACGTGATCAACTTTTTGTCTCATCATTATATTTTTATCAATTTTTTTTTCGTTCTTTTTCTGTTTTACACAGAATACAAATTATCCGACTTTTTGTCAGAGAAGCGGGGGCGAAAGAGATTAGGGAAAACCGCCTTTCCAACTTCCCGTTCCTCTGCTTTCAGTGAAAACAGGAAGTTATTGTTACACCCCAAAAATAAAAAGTCAAGTTTTCACTGGATTTCCACGTTTTGAGGTCCAGATTGAATTTTCATCGGGACGATATCTTGAGAACGAGTGCGCGGATTTGAACCAAATTGGGCGCAATCGACGCGGCTTCCCCAAACTCAGAACTGATTAGATTTTGGCGTCGATCAGTTCAGTACTTTCAGGATTATTTGATCAACAAAATTGAAAGAAAATACAATAAAAATGACGATATCCTGAGAACGGGGCAACGGAATCGAATAGAATTTGGTACCATACGGTTTTTTGGGTCGCTGATCATGAATTTGAAGTCAGATTTGCGAAATTCAAAATGGCGAATCCAATCTGCCGGAAAAAACACTAAAAACATTCAAAATCCTATAAAAATGGTACTCGAAGGTTCTTTGAACCACTCATCAAGAATTGCTCATAAATTCAATTTCACTGTTCAATTAGTCCTGCCGAATCTTTGACGGACGTAGTCGAAATGGTGTCCCGTACATGAGCCGGGATCCTTGCATAATTGATGCATAATAATTTTGACGAACATCCAGCCGTCCTTGGCGGGATAATTCGATTAAATTTCACCGCTTACATTTAGTGGTTCACGTGGCTCCAAGCGTGTAGAGTAATTGAGACGAGGCTAACTTTAGCTTGTATAAATTAGCCAGATTTGAGTTCACCCTCTGATATCAGTAGGCGAAAAGACTTTCGATAATTAATCAGGAGGATATTGAAATTCCTGAATCCTCAAAACTGTTAATTCTGACAGGATCAATTTTCTGTCTCCTGCCCAATTTCTCATTCGACCTCTTTGAACCCCACCAGCAAGTATTCGGGGGTCTTCCCTTTTTCTTATCCAGTCACTTTGGAAACGTGAGAACAGAGAAGGGATGGGAGAACATTCAACAAGCAGCTTACGGTCTCAGACCTCGCCTATAGGTATCTTTTACGAGTTCGGAATTCAGTCTCAACAAGTTCACCGCAGCTTCTCCGCCTACCTACTCGGGCTAGTTGATTAAAACCACTCAACAGGTCAAAGTCATCTAATTTATTTCCACCACACTCTCTCCAGGTATATGGAGGCATCTTATGTACAATACCTATGTACGTAACGCGTGTGCTTTACATAGAAATAGCTAGACCTCGTCGACTGGGTTCTAATTTTAGATTTCACGTTACTTAAACCTCATTTACCGCAAACATATTCCATTTGCAGTGATTACAGATCATGCCTAAACAGTTTTGATACTGTTTTTGACGTATGTTGAAAAAATTGACCGTCTGAAGTAAGGAAGAACTTATTTGTGGGTTGGATGATCGATGATTGAATAAAATTATGTCTTTCTAATTTCTGAAAGACAATTCTAAACCTAAGCCTTAACCTAAACCTAAGTCTTAACCTAAACCTAACAATAGCCTATAACCTAAGCGGTTATAGGCTATTGTTAAGTTCACGCACATTAAATTCTAATCGTCTAACTTTGCAAATTCACTTTTAAATTTACTTATTCAAATTTACTCAAGCAATTCATTTCTATTTCACTTACAAATTTTTCAAATTACACAAGAAAACACTACAATGGAAAAACGAATAATTCGGTGTTTGATGTTTTCGAGAATTTCAATTATTCCTAATTCGAGGATGTCACGTGTCTTTGCTTCAAGGATATTTTTATTCCGAGTCTAAGAATACTATTCCCTCGTCATTACTGTTCTCATTCAAGAAAATGTAAAATTTCATCATATAACACACTAAAAGAGAAACGTTGGCCGTCTAAAGTCTCTGAGAAGAACAAAAATTGTAAACTCATCGGGTGGCTGACCCTACGCGGAGCGCCTCCACTTACAATGACATGGGTCAGACTTTAATCCACTACTACTGTCTTGAATTTGTATGCTTTCGCGAAATACGAGTTCATTCCGTCTTCGAAACTACTACGAAATCTATGTATCACAGAATAATTGTAATTATATTTTTTTCATCTGCTTTTCTTTCTCGAAATATTCAATTTTTCAAATCTAACAGATTTTCTCCGATTTTTTCGTCATTCTGTACAGACTGTTGAAGTTTGAACATCAGTTGGTATTTGAACGAGGGTAAAATTACTATCCGAAAATAGCTGACACGGACTACAATGACAAAAAAATACAAGAATATTACTAAAATTACAAAAGTTTTACGAAAGATTACAAATATTAATTGAAGATTGCAAAGATAACGGGAATATGACAAAATATTAGGAGAGACTTCAAGGGTTTTGAAAGATTGGAAAAACAAATGAGATTACAAGTGATTACAATCGAATTACAAGAATAACAAAAGATTTCGAAGATCACGAGGTATCGCAAAGATAACAGAAGGATTAAAAAATATTACAAAAGTCCTGTACGCTAGATTACAATGTTGATTATGAACCCTCTTTTTTGTAATTAAATACGTTTTGATTCCGAATGCAATAACTCGAAAAAACGCGGCCGAGGCCCCGATTCTCGAAAGATTACGAGAAGTGGACGCTCCAGTACTGGATTTTGTATTTTCAAAATGTCCCAACGATTATTCTGCGCAAATTCATGAAATTTATATTGAATCTGAGGAAAACAAAAATTGAGAACCAATCGGATCTGATTGATTCTATATTCATACATCGGCTGCAGCCGATGTAGCTAATTATCCTTGGTCGAACCGACAGCCCCAGCTTTATATCGCCTGCTGCAACGACGTAACCGGGCTTAATTTATATCGCGTTACACGCTAGAGATACGATAATCACGATAGGGGTACCCATACATCGAAATAAAGTCGTGCACACAGCCACGTCCACCACGTGTTCACAAATCACTATAATACGTGTATGTAGGTGTATTCACGTATGTGTAAATGTACACGTTACGTGTCACTGGAGAGTATGGTGTACGCGGAGGACAGGGAGATCCGTAGTATCTATATTTCTCATGCAGGTGGTGCTAATCGACCGTTCGAAATTCTGACAACATTTCAAAACGCGTTCCACCTATGGTGACGTGTGACAACCGTCCGTTTTAACTTTATTCACCAAACTCAAACGAGGTGCCATTTTTACAGGGATCGTATATCATACGTGGCATGATACCGATTGCATTGAAATCCATCACCCGAGATTATAGAAGGATTTGGTTATTTCATACTGATTTCGAACTATTTTAAGTCACTTTCTGCGATTTCAATAATTGATTCCGAAGGACGTCAAGTAATTCTACTGGATATTCACATAATTTTGATCAATATATCATATGATTTTGATTTCGAGCGATTACAAGCGGTTTTCAGCGATTGCTGATGACTTCATTTGATTTTTGCGATTACTAATGATTTCTGCAAATTCAAGCGATTTGAACAGACTTCATATATTTTTGTGATTTTATGTGATTTCTGCGTTATAAGAGTAATTCTCAGGGATTCAAAACAATTTCAAGCGATGTTGAATCATTTTTACGGTTTCAAACGATGTCTGAGCGATTTCATAGTGATTTTATGTTTTTTGCAACGATATTAAAGTAATTTTCAGCGTATTTTCAAGTCCTATCGGATCTCAAACGATCTCAATCAGAGATTTTCCGTTGTCTTGACGATATGCAACACATCGTACACTCCCGTGATTTTGATTCGTTTATGACTGAAAATCCACCAATTGGCACTGCGAGTTTTGTGGCTTCGTTGCATACTTTCAGGCGTCGTTGTAGTCCTGATAATTTGAACATTCAAACTGAAATAAAATAGTGAGTATAAACAATGAAATACAGTTGAGATTGTCACGTGTGGAATCGGTATCGAGCTCAATGACGCAATGCACGGGGCGGTTCGGGGAGGGTGAAATGAGTAAATTCGAGGGAATACATCTGCTTCCGACGTTTCTCGTCATTCATGTTATCCCAGTAGGGAATGTAACCGTTGGGAATCGATATTCTCCGCGGCCAACGTGCGACGTGAGTTACTCGCCCGTTCCTTCAACCTTGCCGTAATACCAAACAATTTAGTGGCTTTGACCAACGCTAAAACATATCTGCATCGGTGGTTACTCAACGAAATTGCATCCGTCGGTAATCCGATGAATCAGAACAGCCGGTCATTTTACGTCTCTATCAAAGTCCTTGAACGACAGCAACGGTCGACACCAGCGCTTATGGTGGTGAAAAAACACACTTTTCAATTCACGAACCCGACGCGTATTGGAAAGTTTCGAGCCAGCTAGAAATTCCATCCAACCACCGTCTATTCAAACGTTCCATTTTTTCTTATTTGTGTCATCAATACAAAAAAATATAATAGCTGTTATCCGAATTCTGGATCATCGAAGGTGGGCTCTTTCCACATTACCTCGGATACTCTAGGATCTACTGTACACACTGTACCGTCGTTCTCCGATCCCTGCAGCAGTCATGAATCGTCGATTTTTTTGTTCCAGGTACTTTGCCAGGAGGAGGAAGCGGATCAATGCCTTCCTCGCAAGACATTCTTCGCACTGCTTCGTCTTCCAGAGGTGTCTTCGAACCTGGCGGCCTACTCCAGAACCGCCCGTATAATCCAGGACGCCAAGACCCGTAACGAGATGGTGAACCTGAAGACCAGTGCGGAGGACAACGAGGACGCCGAGATCTGTCTCCCGGTAGGCGTCTACCTCGACCTCTTCAGCTACCCTACGATGCGGGGACCCCTGACGGCAATCGGAAGAGCCCAGAAGATGTTCGAGGACCCTGCCACCCGTGCCTACATAACCAGCGAAGACCTGGACCGCGCCGAAGCAGCGGAACTACTAGAGTCGGAGAAAAGGAGCATCGCAACTCTCGCGAAAAATGGGGACCTTCCGATATCGATACAGGACAAGACCGACGAGGAGGACGAAGAGGAGAAGCGCAGCCTCCTGACCGAGGACGGACGCCCTCTGCACCGGGACGAGCTCGAAGCTCTCCTGCGGTATTCTGACCTAGAAAAACGCAACATCGCCTCTTTGGCCAGAGACTACGGGCTACCAAGCGGAAAACGCAACGTGGCGAGTTTGGCCAGAGACTTCGCGCTACCGCCAACGACTTCCGGGAAGCGGAACGTCGCAGCTTTGGCCAGGGACTTCGCTCTGCCTTCCGGAAAACGTAACGTGGCCGCCTTGGCCAGAGACTTCGCGCTCCCCTCCGGAAAGAGGAACATCGCCGCTCTGGCCAGGGACTACGGCCTCCCCAGCGGGAAGAGGTACGTCGACATCTTCTCGAGAGGAAGTCTGCCGAGGTACCAACCGTACGGAGACAAGAGGAACTTCGCTGCTCTGGTCAGGAATGGAGATTTGCCGGTTGGCTTCAAGCGGAACGTGGCGGCCCTGGCGAGGGATTGGACACTGCCGACACAGAACAGGTTCGGAAGGTCTCTGGAGTCGCTGGAGAACAGGTTGAGGGAGGGTCCGAAGGAGGCCGAGGCGAGGAAGCACCACGGAGAGGAGGCTCAGGACTTGGACGAAAAGAAACTGGAGGCGCTGGCCAACACTAAGCTCGGTGATCGGGATGGTGACGACAGCAAGAATCACTCTGAGAAAAAAGTCACCGAGGGCAAGAGACCCAAACGGCAAATTGACTTCTCGGATGAATATCCACTCCCGGTTATGCAGAACACCAACGTTCTCGATTACGAGGATATGATCGAGGCACTCACCGACGACTATCCAAACACTGAGAAGAGATTCATGGGTATGTAAACGAAGTTTTGTTCAATCAGGACCAAGTACTTATCCCAACCTCGACCCAGAACGAGCCTAAATCCAAGGACGTTCATTCTTTGCTTCTTTGCCGAGGGGTTGATCACTCATAGATTTTGTACATGTTTCCATTTTTTGTTCTCAAGATTTCAAATGACTACAGAATGTCTTGACCATTTATTCAAAGATTTCAAGGACTTTAGACCACATGAGAATGATTCGAAAAGCTTTCCGGAGATTTCAACAGTTTTTACAATATTGAAGGAGAAACTTCACTAACGATTTCAAAGGTCTTATATTTCGCCGCCTTTTGCAAGGTTTCACAAGATCTCATGAAATTTCGTGCAACTTTCCAAAGATTTCGAAAAATTACGCAAGTGATTGAGCCCTCGTTTTTTCGCGAACTGGACTCTGAGTTCCACATTTTCATACTCGCGAATTATTCCGTGATGAAATCCAAACGCCCATGCATCAGGTTTTTAGGCATTGTTACCATTTGAATCACCATGACTAAAATAATGTCTCCGTGAAATAATCCATGAAAATGATATTTATACAATTTTCCCAAACATCCGTCGTCGTCAGATGACCGACTAGTTCGAAGGAATATCAGTCTTCTGAATCTTCAGAAGCATTGTATGAGGATAATAAAGAAACAGATGGGAATAATTTTGGCTAATAGCGAGGCGAGGGGTATTTTGTAAAAAAAAGTACACTTCGATATGAATAAATCTGCACATGTAGCCTCAGATCCGTTGGACCTTGAAGAAACGGATCAAGAAAGTTACTACGTATCTCCACCGGCGAAGAGGCACATCGGAGCCCTGGCCCGGCTGGGTTGGCTCCCTTCGTTTCGAGCCTCAAGGTTTTCCCGGTCCCCACGGTACCTGGTGAACAGGTCAGCCCAGTAGGAGACGCTCGTCCGCGTCCTCAACTTCGTATGTGCTGTCGATGTGTCCTCTTTGTCCCAGTAGAAGCTGTGTCACCCACGTCTATTTGTCTACTAACTACTATCTACATACTCCTGAAGTTATGGTCTCCATCTTTAAACGGACCATTATTAACGGTAGTTCGAATATAGCCGTTTTAGATAGACGTCTAAATGTTTCATATAATCACTTTCATCGATGTTCACTCATAACTGTCGACTGTTGCCGTTAGATATAGACCGTCGTTTACTGTCATAGATCATAGAAAGTAGTGATATGAGTGTCAAAAGTAGCGATTTTGACAGGATGCGTGGATCCACGAATTTCATTATTCCAGCCGAAGACACTGTCCGATCGACTTCCATGTTTATCTGTTCATATTCTGGGATGATCGTCTCCCTTTCGTGAACGGGATAATGATTGTGTCGTTTGGTTATTTTTGTAGGGAGAATTCCGCAGATGGGACCGCGTCCAACAACCCCACCGACTCGGCGGCTAGGACGTTAGGACTGGTTCGTTCCAGCCGTTACCGGTCCCAAAATTTCGGAGACTGTCGACATGGTTTCAAGAGATTTCTCCTGGTACCGGAATCGGACAAACTCCTGTTACACAAGCTTTACACGACTCAAAAAACCGTCTAGATATATAGTTTTAATCATACGCAGATGAATAATCAACTAATAAACCACGACCACCGCGAGTCTTTTGGTCGGTCAATACTGTGTCTCTTCAACGGAGTAACGTTCGTGACAGATAATTGGTTTCGAAAAATTATACGTAGCTGATAAAATATCGACTTGGACTTTTCGACCCAGAGGGAAGAATACGATTCTTTCCTCTGAGTCGAAGCCCTCGAGTCTTATAGCCAAATACACTTTGATTAGATTAGAAAAAAAACGTCCACCGTTGGATGAAAAATTTCTGTAAGGTAAATTGGTGAACCGAATCGGAAGATAAATTCGATTAAACTTCGACAAATCGCCATTTGAAGAACGTGAAAATTTAAGAACGGCTTCATTTTTCGGCGAAATTGATAATTTGATTTTCACTCTGAGAGGCGTCTATAGTCGTATACAAAGATCTCCGGGAAACTCTGTGTAATACGTCTTATGGTAATTTAATGAGATAATCCTGACTTATTATTCAATTCTCAAGCTTATAGTAACAGGCCATTTATTTGTCAGCGTAGATAGTCGGATTTTAATCCCTGCCCTACAAGGTCCTTGAATGTATTATTCGCATAGATAACAGGTCTCGTTATTTTCGATCGGTGATATTACTTATCTGAGTCTGAGGTAACTGATGAACAAATAAATAAAAAGAAACTTATCAATAATTCTATCAAAATATAGTCTATAAGGTGGCTGGAACGGCGGGAATGTTCTATTGGTGATATATTTAGATATCCGATAAGATTTTCCGCCGTCTAACATTGCTGTGGATGACATATAATAAAAAAAAGAAAGAAATTAAAAAAAAAATACTAATAATAAAATACCATTAAAATATGACAATACTATATATAATTATACATATACTATGAATATATTATGTGTTTAAATTATTTAGACAATAACACGAGTAATATAATGACAATAAAAATGATGATAATGAATAATTGTTTATCTAGTAAATTATTCAGTGTTGTGCTACAAATTGCACGATTCGTTCCCTTTTGCATTTTACCTTTCTTGTAATATTTTCTGTCTATAATCAATATTCTATTAATTATTGTTCATAATAATTCTATACATATTAGTTTTGTTATAGGTATTCGAATAATTATTTACATTATATATTTATGTGTACCTGTTCCTGCAGTATTTCAATTTATATCATTAATCTGATTACAATTAAATGTAACCATTCTGAACCCTGTTTTTTATTCTCTTGAACTCGATTTCTGACCAATAAGCGAATCCCAGTTCCTTACACCGCCGTTTGATGATTTATCATCAGAAACAACAATAATTGCAATCAGAAAAAAGAAACTAACAGTTCTGATCGACCGACGGATTTTTTCTCTCCATTATCGGGCCACGGTATTAGAGATGTGGTCTGTTTTATCGGCATTGGGTATCATTTACTCTTACCATTCGACGCAGACTCTACCTTTTCTTCATATAGTAATTCTTTTGTTTCGGACGTTAGGATTTTCTACTGTTGATAACTTGATCCGTCGGTAACTTTGCTAGACTTACCATCCGATGTGAAAGACGGGTTCGGTTGGTAAGAGCTCCGGATAAAACAGTGGAAATCGTACGGTAAGTCTCGAAACAAGTTTTCTGCATTACCGACATTTTCAAAAAATAATTCCTCATACCTACTCAGTCGATCCAAACATTTTCCAATCTACATGGATCTAATTACTAATGATTATCAAGAGTTGATTGACTTTTACGATTTTAAAAAATGATCGAAATCAATTATCGTGAATAAAAAATATTCGAGTCATCACTTTAATTGCAAATATTTAATCACAAATATCATAAGCATGCTTTTGACGAAAGTGTTAATATATTTTCTGATCTCTACCATCCTACAATTAATAGAATTTTTAGAATGTATAAACAATTTCTGGTTTACCAACAATTATAATTATGCATGTATGTTACGGTGTTTCAAGTCAGGATTAAAAGGACCCGATTTGCCCTCAATCGATTTGACCTGAAGGTGCGTCTTGTGCCGGTCTACGATTTGGTAATTTGTTTTTTATCCATTCAATCAACTGTTGAATCGCTGTTGCAAGATTCGGGGGTCTCTTACTGGCTTGATTACCACTATCTTCTTCCGAGTTATCCTCTTCCGATTCGTCTGAAGAAGTTGCTGACTCTTCATCCCGGTTTTTACCCTGATTACCAGACCCAACGTTGTTCGAGTTATGGCTATTGCTGTTGTTGTTACCATTGATGACATTTCCGTCAACATCATCGTTGCCGTTGATTACACTTTGATTGCTGTTGCCGTTTCCTGAATTGTTGATAATTCGGGATGCAATTCTCATCTGATTCCCAGACCCAGTATTTCCGGTATTTCCATTGTTTCCGTTATTGTTACCATTGATGAGGGTACCGTTCACCTGATCGTCGCCATTTATTACGTTGTTGTCCGTGTTTTTATCTCCCGAATTATTGATTATCCGTCCATGCTGGTTCCCAGATCCAGTGTTTCCAGAATTTTGATTGTTTCCGTTATTGTTACCATTTATGAGGGTACCATTTACCTGGTCATCGTCATTTGTCACGTTATTACCCGTGTTTTGATCTCCCGAATTATTGATTATCCGCCAACGCTGATTCCCAGATCCAGTGTTTCCAGAATTATGATTATTCCCATTGTTGTTACCGTTGATGAGGGTACCATTCACTTGATCATCGCCATTTGTCACGTTGTTACCTGAGTTCTTATCTCCTGAATTATTTATTATCCGCCACTGCCATCCTGGATGCTGGTTTCCAGACCCGACATTTCCGGTGTTGGAATTATCCGATTTGCCATTACCATTGACTAAATTACCGTTTGTATCGTCGTTGCCATTCTCAACGCTATTATTCGCGTTATCGTTTCCTGAATTGTTTATTCGGGATATGGCTCGATTCTCAGATCCGACATTCCCAGTATTAGAATTATCAGAGTTACCATTACCATTGACGAGATTGCCATTGGTGTTATCGTCGCCATTGATGACGTTATTGTCGCTGTTTTCGTCGCCCGAATTATTGATACGAGAGAACAGAGCTTTTCCCTGATTCCCCGATCCAGTGTTCCCAGAGTTATGACTGTTTCCATTATTGTTACCATTCACAATGTCTCCGTTAACGTTATCGTCGCCATTGGCGATATTGTTATTCTTGTTATTATCCCCAGAATTATTTATTATCCTCGGACTCTGATTGCCGGAACCGACATTACCGGAATTGACATTGTTCCCATTGTTGTTACCATTCACAAGACTCCCGTCTATGTTATCGTCCCCGTTCTCCACGCTATTATTCGCGTTGTTGCTACCCGAGTTATTGATAATTCGAGAAGATAAACGTCCCCGCTTTCCAGACCCAACGTTTCCAGTGTTGGAATTGTTCCCATTGTTATTACCGTTCACTAGATTCCCGTTCACATTGTCGTTACCATTCGTAACGTTATTGTTACTGTTGGTATTTCCAGAACTGTTGATCCTAGAAGCAACTTCGCCTCCAGCTGAAGCTTCGGCTTCTTCGTCAGTCTCATCATCTGCATCATCAGCATCGGAAGAAGAAGCAGGACATGTCTTCTTGATGCACTTTTTAGCGTCCACGTCAAAGCCCTGACCAGGAGGACATGGGAACTTGACGGGTTCCAGTTTCCCGCTACCAACCTCAGCGCATCTGATGTAACTACTGCACTCGTCCTTGATGGGTTGATTTTCGACGGTCCTGCAGACCCTCGCGCATTTGTTCTGTTCAATATTGTAGCTCTCGTAGTCCTCGCAGCGTCCCAGTATGATCGGTTCTCCGGCCGCACAAGTCGCGTAGATCCGGTCGTCCTTCGGATAGACGATGTACTTCCCTTCTTTGTTGGCGCAATTGAACTTAACGCAGTCCGAACTCCAGTGTCGAAGTTTGCAGGTACCCTGGGCGTGATCGTAGACGTTATTCTTCGGACATTCGACTGTAGTCGCAATGCCTTCCGCGCAGTAGTGGAATAGCGTGCAATCCGTTGGATCCGGATAGACGCCGTCCTGGGATGGACAAGGGAACGAGCTTTCCGACGCTTTTGAACAGCTCGACGGTGCGTTTTCGGTGCACTGACCATCCTCCAGGTTGCAGAACGGGGTCGACGGGCTGAAGGCCGAGCAGTTCACGCTCGCTACCGGCGTCCCGTTCGGAAGACAGACTTTTGCCGTCTCGCAGCTTGTGCATTCTCTTATTTGACCTGACGAGCACTTTTCGGAGTATTCCGGGAAGTCAACGCCAGTGCCACCTCGTGACAGAGCTTGCAGCAAGCTCAGGTACGGATTAGCAGCCTCGCAAACTACCTGGAGAAAATCAGAGCTGGACTAGAGTCGAGATTTGAAGTCGAGATTTGAAGGCAGATTTTGAGTCGAACTTACCAAAATGGCGGCGAGGCAGGCTAGAGGCTTCATAGTGCAACTTTCAATGACGCAGTGTGTTGAGTTTCTGATTTCCGCGTTCCCAGATTACACATTATATAGTGAGGGGCGATTTTTAGTCTGGTTATTTGCGATAGTATCTGAATAACAGATGAGGTAAATATTTGCTCCGAGTATAATGGAACTGAGTGTCATTGGTGGTATAGGTTCGAGTTGTAAATTAATTTGATAGAGCTTCGTTTCCAGGAACAGAGCTGCTGCGTAGCTCAGAACTAAAGTTGTTGGTATTAAATTTATTGCCTCTTGATGTAAACTAAGTTCAACGTCGTTCACTATTTCATTTGCCTGTTTGTCAGCATGAACTCAGATCTTGATAATATTTTACCACGATAACTAAGAGTGTCTCGGTCGTAAAAATTAAATCGCATCAATTCAACCACCTGCCATCACAAGTCATTGTCCCTAAATCTTTGCTAATCGGGTTGTCGATTCAGAGTAGTCCACCAATTATCTGACCTTGCACTGCGAGCATTTGCAAACATGTTTGCCGTTCCTTCACTATCTGGTTAAAATGAATGTCACTGCACAAACAGACGTTCTGCAGACTTGTGATATAAATTGTACAGCAAATAGGGTAAGTAGGAAGAAATTTTTAACTTATAAGATAAGACACCGCTTTCTTTTATTGCTTTACAATAATTATAATCATGATCATCACAATAGTAATAATATATATGCTATATACAATATATCTTCTAGCTTTAATCGTTATGTACATGATATAGTAATTAATTACCACTAGCTAAAATATACCACCGACGCTACGGTGGTAGTTTAATTGGGCCTGAGCCTGGGCCTGTGCCTGTGCCTGAGAGTAATCATAGCCCTGATCATATCCGACCCATTCACTAGACACGGCGGCCTGAACCCCATGAGTCGCGTGGCCAGCGTGACTCGGATGAGTCGCGTGATGACCACCAGGATGAGCCGAATACTCGCTACCTTGAAAGTGATTGAACTGACCCCAGCCCAGCTGCGTTCTCGACCAGTCCGAGTTTCCTGTTCGAAAAAACAAAACTTGAATTGAACAGCTCCGCCACTTGCAATTTTCTCTTCACGAAATTAATCTCCCCTCACCTGTGTTGTGTCCGATCGAAGATGGCGTCGCGTGAGCGACTGGCGGCTGCAGCGGCGACGACGACTGCGTCATCTGCATAGAATTCACGTGTCCAGAAAGTGAACCTAGGTGTCCACCACTCAAAGAAGTGGAGTGTCCCATGGTGGTCGGTACCTGAGCCAGCGTCGACATCTGGGTGACTCCCGGTCCAGGTACTTGATGGAGACTAGCAGAAGCTTGATGCAGGGATGTGGGGACCTGGGGAAGCCCCCCGGGCATTTGTGAGACCTGCGAGATCTGCGATAGGTCATGTGACCCGGTGTACTGGCAGGGCGTGAGCGGAAGACTGGCGACCGAATGGGCAATACTACCCGCGTGTTTCCGGAGCCTGGCTCTCCGGTTGCTGAACCAGACCTGGATCCTGGCCTCCGTGAGGCCGGTTCTCTGCGCCAATTCCTCCCTCGCGTAGACGTCTGGGTACTGCGCCCTCAGGAAGGCGGCTTCGAGCTGTTCCAGCTGGTCCCCCGTGAAGGTGGTTCGGCTCCTCCGCTGCTTCCGCTTCAACGGTATCCCAGGCTCGCTTTCGGTGTCCGAATCGTCACCGCAACGACCTGAAAATCGAGGTAGGATGATTTCACGAAATGAAGAATCGCGGCGGCTTTTGGCCACGGCTTCCACAAATAACGGTGATTAATAATCAATAAATCGCATCAGAGGTGCCCGATCATGCCATCAGCACCTTGGCCGGGATATTCGACGGGCTGTCAGTTGGCTTGAATGAGGCATTGATGAGCGAGCCCATAAGTCAACCGGTACCAAAGTTGGGTGGCCTTTTCAAGACCATTCATCATTCGCTCATGCGTGGGTACGATCAACGGTCAATAATAGTAACTCGATTGTTTCTCCGAACCGGCCAGGGGACCTCATAGCGGTCCACTTCACATCTCATATCGTATAAATTGAGTCATAACTGAATCAGAGCGGCATTCATGACGCGGTAATCAGACGTGATGAGACCTCAGGTTTTATCACAATTGACTGAATTTGGTGGATCGGTGTTCGGACGATTCGCGCTCGTTTGTGACGGCTCTTTGTCCATATTTCGAGACATGTTATGACTCTTGTGTTCGAATCGAAATCGCTGTTCTGGCTACGCGGCTGGTAATATACGGGCTCGATTCAATGGCTGGTTTGAACATAAAGGTGGCCGTGCCGGCAATTCTCCTCCGTCGGTGTCGGTACCGTCCCTAAGACCGTTTTATCGCGGTTCTAATACGTCAGCGTGCATTCACACGAAATGGGCTTCGGTATACGTGCGTGCAACAGCCATTAAGTCATCCATAAAGCCATCGTAAAACCGATCACCATCTTGCTCGTAAGAACGGCTCACATGACCGCCATTTTGTAATACAGAGATTCACAGATACCTCGTTTCTTTTATTTTTCTTTTTTTTTTTATCAAAAGTCCATCAATGGCGAAAAGAAAATAGAAGCTAGAAGCCATAGAAGAAGAATTAGGAGGACGCAGTCGAGCGTTATGGTATTGGATTTCGAATCCTGAAT
Source organism: Euura saliciscinereae (assembly GCA_018420115.1). Taxonomy (NCBI): domain Eukaryota; kingdom Metazoa; phylum Arthropoda; class Insecta; order Hymenoptera; family Tenthredinidae; genus Euura; species Euura saliciscinereae. Next base: position 42,678 of record JAFFZH010012642.1, read on the forward strand.
ACAATTTTTGGGAAAAGCTGGGCGCACGCGTCTCAAATAAGGATGGTCATTTCATTGACCATAGGAGAGACTAAAGTCCTGTTCTTCTCGAGTCTCTTAATGTCACGGTCATTATTCCCCTTTGTACTCTAAATTTGTGGATCTATTCTGTCTGAGATTTCGTACCCACGGTCGATTGAGTAGCTTCAAAACAGCCAGCGATGAGATTGGAACGCTGCCAATCTCTCTGATATTCGACATACAAATATTTGCGCTAAGTCGACTCTGGGCCATTGTCGTTTTGTCCATTTCCAAGATCCTCGACCATTGTCCATGGCATTAACCAAATACTCAATACTCAATGATGTTTTCTAAAGTGGAATTTAAAGCCATGCTCAATTGCGCGACTCACAATAAACAGATAATAGCGTTTCAAGTATTGCGACGCCGAATCGTTATCTCGCACTTTGACAGCTGCAGAAAAATTCCTTCGGCCCAGGAAACCCACGCTCAACGATGTGGTAAACAAGAACCTGAATTACGCCACTGCACTGCGTAGGCTCATGCTGTTTAATATACAGCATGATCGAGTCCGGATAAAAGCACGTTGGGCGAATGCAGCACATTTGATGGCCTCTTGATCGATGCATACATCAAGATAAGGAGAAAGGCGACGCCATTTTGGTCCCTTCACCCACTGCGCCGTTTTGTGACGATGTTTTATCGCGGTGATCATTTTTCGTAAGGATCTCAGAGCTCCTGTTTACTCGATGACAGTACTACCTGTTGCTTCTCAGTCTCCTATGGACCTGTGTGGCAGCATTTGTCGAGAATTGACAATAGCGGGATTGGTCAGAGGGCGCGCGGGGGGGTTTCCCAGGCGGTGAAAAGTTCTTTGAGGTGAAACTTTTAAACTAAACGACTACACATTTGTCAAAAGTCACAGAACTGTTACGGACGCGTTTGGAATAAGCCCTGGGTGTAGCTGAAAGAAGACCTGAAAAACGTTGCGTTGCAGCGGATGGAAGATAATCCAAAACTCAGACAAATTTTTTGTTTCTTTCTTCTTGTTTTCTACTACAGCTAAAATACCGAGCGATCACAACCAGGGAATTGCGTAACTGGTTCGCGATATCAATATGCGGAAACTGCACCAGCGTGAGTCGGGTGGCTCTTCCATCCTCTACAGATTCTTATTGTATAGATCGGGTTTTGAAATATCGCCAAACATCTTTTCGGCGTTCTTTGGTCAGAGCGAGGAAGTCAAAGTGACAAGAATTTAAAGAGGCCGTCACCTTTATTGAAGACACAAACTTGTCTCCGAAAAACCTATTATTCCATTCTTTCGATTGTCATCCGGGTATCTGTGCCCTCATGCCGCCAAAGATGTGCCGCGCGCGCGCCTCCGCAACCACATCTTGTACCGAAGTATTTTTATTTTTATTATTTTCTTTTGGTTATGGTTGAGCGGCATTCTTTTTTTTCTGATGTACTTAGAGACGAGGGTCTTACCTCGTTTAAACGAATATACGCAACTTTGCCGCGCGGCTTAGGCAACGATTTTTTTTTTTCTCCTTTTTCTTCTAATCGTAGCTTGCCATTGTAACGCCGCCTCTGGCCACCGGATAATTTATTCAACGTTCACGCCCTAAACGCGAGAGGAGGGAGACAAAATAAATGAAAACGATGGGGACTGAGGAAACAGAGATGTGTGTATGAGAGAGCAAAAAAGATCCACGACTTTGAATTTTTGTAACATTACTATGTATATAAGTATTAGCCTGAGGAATTTGAGGCTCATTATTTCACGGGTCTCAAGTGCCTGCCTATCGTCGGATTCTGATTAGCCGATCGTCAATAGAGTTTTTATAATCGTGTCGAACGTTTTATCATTCATCCATTCGATATTTCCTTTCGGAGGATTATCACGGTTATTGTAATCGTAATTATAATTATGCTAATAGATATATATTCTTTTGCAGTCCGTGATGTAGAATCGCAGTAAATTAGAGACTGTATATTCGAGGCGGGTTAATAAAGGGTCGTCTAACCCTTTCTCATATTTGAGGGACAAGGTCTCGGGGCCAGGTGTGTTCCTCGCCTTACGTTTTCGTGGTTATGAGGCGGCGGTCCTCGCACCTTCGGCATTCCTCCGCGCGCCCTCTGACACCGGCGGTCCTCTCTGAGAGGCCTCTTCGCCGCGGTATTCAACCTTCTCACTTCAGCATCGAACACGCCCGTGGCGTCCTCCTTGTTTCTATACCAGCGCGTTCTCTAGAAGGCAGGGATCCCTTAGGATCGTTTAGAAGCCCATATGTTGGACTTGTAATGAGAGAAGTCCCGAGGGCGGCACTCGACGAAATGCTTTATAGATTATAATTTCAGAGAGAAAGAGAGAGAGAGACAGCGAGATCCGTAGCCCATTGTTTTCGCCAGCTATTATTACCGTGTTAACGCGGTTAACGTTAAACTTCGATGATCGATTTCTTAGCATTTTTTTTTATCCCTGTTAAATATCGCGTTCGCGAATCAACGATCAGCGTGTCACGATATAATCAATAAACTATTCAATAAACCAAAGGTCTTTGATTGGCTGAATAGATCGCGTGAAAAGATCCGTGTAATCAATTTGTGGTGGCCTGCGGAGACCAGAGCAAATATCTATCTCGTAGCATCGTCATCCTCGAATATGCTCGTCAGCATCCCTGCTGGGAAACGCCCGATACTCGATGAACCAAACCTCGAACTTGAACCATAGACAAACCCGAAAATAACTTGGGATTGGAGTAAAATCGAATCGAGGAGTCAAAGATACATTGAAGTCACAAGTTAGTTGCCTTGCAGGCAAGTCACTTCAGTTCAAGTCACCTAAAGTCACTTGAATGACGTCAGTTGAAGTCAGTTGAAGTCAGCTGAAATCATTTGTAGTTAATTAAAGTCATCCAAATACAGTTGAAGTCAGATATAAGAAGTCACTTGTACTTAGTTTAAGTCATCAAAAGGTGATAGAAGTTAGTTCAAATCATTTGTAGCCAGTTGAAGTCATCCAAAGACAATTAAAGTCAGTT
>JAFFZH010012644.1:0-40960 GCA_018420115.1 Euura saliciscinereae
TGGCAATGCCACGTTGTAGCTCGCCGCCGAAAAAATTGCCGAGCTACAACGCATGGCATTGCCAACCAAATTACAGGTGTATGTTCAGTTGCCTATCGCGGGCGCGCCAGATACCACTTCCCTGGGTGTACATACAACTCGACCAGACCATACATGTGACACTTACAAATAAATGGAGATTAACACGGATAGAAGAGAACAGAAAATCCGTAAATAGTATAAATCCGCGCATAGAGAGAACTTGAGGAGTTCGTGGGTCAGTCCTCTCTTCTAAAATTTGCAGAATTGTGACTACGCGTACCGGGAAGTAGTCCGAAAACCGAGCCGTAATGGTAAATCAGCGCACTATCAGCTTCACTTCGGTCCGGCTTGATCCGCGTATCAGTCGTGCCGATTTTTCGAGTCTTGACTTCGGTCCGGCCTCTGGGTCTCATTGGTACGTAATTCATGGGAGCTCTCCATGAATTACGAATTTAAATTCATTTTCTGACTTAGAAATTTTTTTTTAAATCGCATTTAAAGCGACAGCCTTCCTATTTACGGAAAAATTTAATTCTATACACTAAAATTGATCATTTACACAAGTGCTAACATTTCTTTTTGTTTGCTATTATCAAACTCAAATTTATTTAACCAAACTTAACTTTTACACACTATTTTCTGTTCTTTTGCTTACGCATCATCTTCGCTATCAACATAAATCTGTCTAACTGCTAATCATTCACACCTACACAACTTTCACTCCTTAATAAATTGCTCCGATCCCGAATTCTCCTGTTAAAAACTGGTTTAGTCCTCAGTGAAGAGTGCGGTTAGTAGTAACGCCCGGACTTTCGAGAAAGGGAAGCACCAAAGCCGTAATTTCGACACTGAGTCCTCTCGTTATTAGCTGAGGTAGAAAACTCCTTTCCTTGATGTAATTCGTCACCTCATTGCACAAAAACCACGAGAGCAGGTGTTAATTGATCTAGGTACCTTATTGAAGCCCTGAGAGAGTCTTTCTCAATAAAACAAAATTTCCTATCAGTACGAGTGCTATCAAATTCAAAATTTCAGGAATATCGATAAATGGTTAAAACTCAAGTGATAGTGATGAAGCTCGTTTAATATTAGTTTAATCGGAGTGATCGTGCCATAATGTGAACACGGATCACAGTGAGGATTAACGTTATAATATAAATGTTTGGTGCAATAAAATATCAATTCTGACAACTAAGGGTTGGAGGGGAAAAAATGATTTATTGAATGTTGGTGCATACAAATATTGTTTTAATATTATAGTTAATTCTAATAGAAATGAGATAATGGGTAATTAATATATTCAAGTGGTGGGGGTTGTTTCCAAAGTTTCGAATGATTTTGATGCAAATGGTCTTGCTTTTGTGGGGACTGGATAGTAACATAACATACATTTCTTTGAGGGGTTTGTTTAGATGCATAAAAAATTTATAGTAATTGTTGGCACGACAGAACCAAGATTAATTATAACATACAAAAAATGTCAATGTAAATATCAATTATGATTTTTCATTCCTCAGTGGGTATTATAAGTGAGTATACTAATTTCCTCGTTCATCTTCGTTGTTATAGGATTTATTTCATGGCGAGATACGACTCCTGGATCGTGGTTTGTACAGACTTTGTGCGATGTGCTGGAAAAATATTCAGATGCGGTCGATATTTTCACACTGCTGACTATCACGACACGAAGAATCGCCGTTCGAAATATTGATAAAGAAAATGCCGAATCGTGGACGGAATCAAAGCAGCAGGCATCGTCCACAACGTCTACGTTATCGAAAGATGTATATTAGGATTTAAAAAAAAGACCTGTCTGGAGACAATAGTAAAATCATCGGATAGCACAGAAGTGAAGTTGATATTAAATAGAAGTTCACTACGAGTTTAATATTGTCTAATCACCTCATAATCTTTACCTATATTAAAATGCAGCATTTTGCTGAAAATGAAATTTTATATTTCCCTTATTATGCGTGTAATACTGTCAATATTTATTTCCCCTGCAATTGTTATTTTGGAAAGGAATCGGTTATATCAATGCTAAAAATTCTATCAATCACACTAGTTACCGATAAAATCATGAAAACAGAACTTTATACACGACATTAAAAAGAAAGTTACGGTAGAAAGTCATCACTGATGTCAATAATTACTACTAGAAAAATATTCGTTTCTCTCCTTTGTATCACAGTCATGTATATAAGTGTCACTAACATATAAATATGAAAATTACTTCGATAGTATATTTTAATCAGTAAGACACTGACTCAACTTTTTTCGATCACCCTTGACTCTCAAACTATTTCGAATTCATAATCAACGTAAGATATGATTTACCCCTGAACGTTAATCTGTTGAATGATTGTGACCAAACTTCCAACCGCGGTTTCGAATTTTGTAAAGATAATACGTTGTGGACGTACGAACTGTACTCCAACGACTCGAAAAAGCACTTTCAGCTCGCACGTCGAGTCTGTCGGTATAACCGGGATGAAATTCAGACCTTCTGAATTTTTCTGTGTCGCACCCCTCGCGAATCGTGGGAGTTTGCGCGAACGGATCAATACGACGTTCCCAGCACGTGGATCTAGCCCCTTGGGTTGGTGGTCCAGCGCGGATGCTGGGTCAGATATTCAGTCGTACAATTCTCTCTCCCCGGCCACGTACATACTACATCACGTTTCGGTCGCACTCCTACGGATCTACACAGGATTTTTTCGTCGAACTCGTTCGACCAGGAGATGAGCTGAATCGTCATCCCTCATTACACGAGTGGAAGGTGAGTGCCTATAATTGCTGAATATTACTTTAAAAACGTCCGAAAAAGAATCTGCTGCAACCTCAGTTTGAGGAAGTCGATTTGTGATAAGAAATTTCGACTCTTTTTGGGCCAAAGATTCACGAATTTTGGAAGTGATTCAGTTTTCAGCTTTGATTATTCCTTTTCGAATCATAATTTGTACAATTTTGGCGAACATATTGTGCAAAAGCATTTATAAAGATTTTTTAGGACCCTAGAAAATTGAATTTCGATTCTAAAATTCGTGTATTTTGGATCACAACCCATTAGAATTTGGGGGAGGGGTGAATATTCACAGGAATAAATTGACATCCGTGAATGTAAGATTCCCTAGTCTGTACGTGATTCTTATTTACTCGTTTTGTATACCGTTCAACGTTCTTTGCATTTTTCTGAATACATTTTTGAGGTGTATAAATATAATAAGAAGGAGGATGAGTTGCCCTCTTTTCTACACTAGTTTTTAGAGTGGATTCCCCGCTGCCTTTGCTAACCCTGGTGTGCAGGAACGTTGAAAATCTTACATGAATACTTCAACTAGACACTTGAAGATTTTACCAGAGGCAGACCGTGATAAGGGGATGATTATTCCGCTCTAAAAAAATATTCTACACCAATGTGGGTACGTGTATAATATTTTTGACGAAAATGCTGAAATATTCAAAATTGCTTCAGTCCTAAGATCTTCTTCGTCTTACAATTATACATGCAGTAATGAACGATCGAATATTAGAACTATTCAAACCACGTTTAGTGTAGACTTCAGAAACTCTAAAAAAAATCCCCTAAAACCGTTTTACCGCTTTCGATTTACTCTAAAATGTGTAACAACTCTCCAGCTGAAACGGGGCTGAGAGCACTCAAACTTTCAGCGCTCTAGTTTCTGAATTACTCTCCGAAAATTGTAGCATAATGAGAATTTACCAAAAGTGGCGTCGAGCTTCGTTTTCCGCACCGTCACGACTTTTTGTCCTAAAAATTTCCACCACGATGATGCGAGCCGATTTTTAGCGAGATATTTCACCCCCCGGTGACAGTCGATCCACGTGTTTCCGGAGTATATGCTATATCACAGTAGGTTTACTAGTCACCCCTGTCTTGTTTCCCGAAACCCTCTCGTTAGCTCGACACTCGTCTATCATTCTACAATCTACACCAACCACGGGTTTCCCTTTCAGCTGTTCTCGCACCCTTCCACATCCCGGGATACATGAATATTCAGAGTTTCCTGTCAAACTATGTATCTGCTGAAAAATTCGAGCACGTTGACTCGAGAGGAACTTGAGGACGCGCTTGCAGATCCTGCAAACTCCGCAGGGCGGAAAGAAAAACTTTTCAAAAGCGTGGAAGAAACTGTCTTGAAAAAAAAATATATTATCGACGGTTATCCAAAGAGCGTCCAAAGCGCATATTTAATCAGGGATCTACATGTTATTATCATGCGGAAATTTATGCAGAACGTTCTTGATAGCCGAGCGTAGCTCATAGTTTGCCTACCGTTTACGGAGAAATTGCAACATCTAATTTAGTGGCCCGTGGAAATTGAGCGCTTTCCACAGTTTTGAGCTTTACCAGGTTTTAGGGCGGGTCGTGACCCCGGTCGACCTCTTTCGAAAATAGCTCGTTTGGGTCTAAAAACCGCTGATACGGGATACCGCCTATAACAGTCACGCTTCACTGGTCGATAATTAGAAGAACGTCAATCAAGACTCTATACTTGACCCAATCTGAGAAAACTTATTTTTACCGACTCTATAGGCTACAAGGGGGATGAAATGTAGACTCGATTACATGATTGAAATATAAAATACTCGCGAATCTTTTCAATCGACTTCAATTAGCTCAAGAAACTTGACCTCAGGAGAGCTCCTAGTCGATGTCGTAATTGAATTCCCTGTTCATTAACTTCCCGTTTATCTGTTATCAGAGAGAAAAATTAGGCTATTGTAATCACCCCGAAAACTGAAAGTTGAGCTTTCACTAGATATCCAAGTTTTGACGTCTAGATCGAATTCTGGAGATGAATGAAATAAGTTTAATCTTTTTTTCCTGAGGTCTTGAAAGAAAGTTTTCTTCGTATCGATTTACAAAATCAACGGTTTTTTTTTCAACTATTAAAACGTATAATACATTTTAACGAAACAGATTTTTTTATTTTATTTTTTATTTCATTGGTTTAATGAGATTATATTTTAAACGATTTCATTTAAGAATAGAATTTTTTTGTGTGTGTCTGTGATCAATTTTTCGGTCCCAATCGTCGCTGCTTTTCCAAACTCAGAACTGATTAGATTTTGGATTTGACCGGTTCAGTACTTTCCGAATTATTCATATAACGAAATTCTAAAGAACAAAACAAAAATGATGATTTCTTGAAAATGGATGAACGGATTTGAACGGAAATGGTTTTTTGGGTCACTGATCGCAAAATTCCGAATGGCGAATCCAATATCATGGAAAAGGTCTAAAAATATTCGCATTCTCATCAAAATTGGTACCCAAAAGTTTTTTGGGTCACTGATCACGAATCTATAAACTTAAATTTGCAAACTTTATAACACCGAATCCAATATGCTGGTAAAAAATCCTAAAAATATTTATACGTTCATTAAAATTAGTAATACGAATTTGTCGTTGAATTTATAGAAAATCCAAATCAAATAACAATATTTTTTATGAATAAAAAAAAACGAATATTCTGACAGCTGCCACATTTGCAGCTTATAAAATCAGTTTGTCTCATATCATAACAAATATTTGAAGCGATATGATAATATTTGTCGTGCTTCGGTAGTCGATACTTTACACTCTTCTTAATTATAAGCCAAGCATGTCTGGCAGTTGGAACGAAGACTTCGTTAAATTATCACACTTGAATGGCGAAATGTATCAATACTCGCCCAACTGGGATCAAGCATAGAGTATATTGATTGTTTTCTTGTTACAGAGATCGGCTTGGCGTAATTGAATTCGAAGTATTCATTCGAGCAGTGCAATTATCCCTAGGCTCCAATCTATAACAATAGATACGCTCGATAACGTATACACGGATTATACGGCTCTACGGTGAAATCTATAACCCATACTGCACTTTCTTTAATTTGAATTTCAGTGAAACTATGGGATATAAAAATCCCGTCATACTGCAGTGAGACCATTTTTCGATATTTCAACAGCAAATTTCCATCAAATATTGGACGTCGATGAAATTGAATTCGCTACACGTCACTTTTTTGCTTATTATAAACGGAAAACGAAAAGACTCGTGTAATTAAAAACCTCATCCCGCACGGAAATATGTATATCAGAGATAATGTATCAGGAAATGTACAAATTATATATAAGATATATAAATTATACATAAAAATATCTCATTATGGCCGCTTTCAGTATATCAAATATTCATATAAATTCAATATATTATCAAATATTTATTATATATATACGATGTATTAATTGTATGTCTCACAATATATCCATTCGTAGATATATAACTCGCATATATTTTGATACATATTTTTCCGTCCGGGTTATTACACCACCCAATATCAAACTCTGTGCGAGTTATATATTTATGAATGGATATATTGGGAGATATATAATTACATCGAACATATATGTATAATTAATATTTGAATAATATATTGAATTTATATCAATAATTTGATATACTAAAAGTGGCCATAATAAGATATTTTTTATGTATAATAAAATTAATATATCTCATACATAATTTGTACATTTCCTCATATATAAGTCATACATATTTCTGACATATATATTTCCATGCGGGATTGTTGCTCCAGAAACGATTTTATGAAACCGAGCTTGGGGTTGATAATGACCCCAGTCAGGCTATAGGAGCGGTGAGGGAAGTTCAATTCATTTTTTGTTATTTTGATTCATATTTATTCTATGAAAATTCCATTCTACCAGAAATTGCTTTAGAAACTTCATTACGCGTGTGTTTGGTGAAATGAGCGTACCAGCCACCTCCGCACTAAATACTCGAGTAGTAGCCTCGTTAATTTAGACGCTCTTTGTGCATCAGCTCATGCATACGTTTATCCTTGTTTATCCGCGAATAAGGGTTGGAACTGGAAACACGAGTCTCGTTTAACCCTCACCACTGTAGAAAATGATTGTGAATTTAGTACACATCAACTACACGAAAGTCTTGTAAAATTACAAATTTAGTATCTAGCAAAGTGAATCGCTATGCATGTTCTTCAAAATTATGAACAAAATATCAATATGAAATTGGGTGTGAATTTCACAAAATTGTGTAGTAAATTCATTGTATTGCTTGAAGTTCACAAGAAACATTTTTTACAGTGTAGCTTATTTTCCCTGCAGCTCACGGGTAGAAATTAATGAAATTTCGTACAACGGAATTATCCTGTAACAGGACGTCTGCGAGCTCCAGGTTTCAGCTCAATTTACTCATAATCGCTACCATTTGTTCGCATACACGCGGTTCTAGTATATCCTCGTGTCCACTATCTTATACAGACGCCCGGAGGCCTTACTTTGATTAACAGGCACGGTATTCGCATATTCATAAAGAGTCAGTCAGGTACCCCGCTTGGATGTTTAGTGTGGTGCCTCTTTCAGACACGCTGACATCACATTTTTCATTTTCTTTGCTACGCGGATTCTCGGAAGATTTTTTTCTCCTCTTATCGCTGCGAGAGATAAAAGGCAGTAGAGATATCTGTCCCTCATTTCACGGGAGTCACTGTGACTTAAAAAATGTGATTTTGATAGCAGGTCATCGTTTTTGAGTATCCTTCTTGCACACGTTTATCAGCATTCAAAATCTTGCGAAGATTGAAGTGCTTCTGTCCCCTCGAATGCACTTGCGGGGACAATCAGAGATGGACCTTGCCTTCTCAGTCTAATGAATCTCTAGATGATACCAGCTTCTTTCTTCTTTGCTTGTTTGAATGATCGATCACAATAGATAGAACAACCCTTATAGAAAAAGTACTATTGGATGTCCGATTTGATTATTGAGAACTATTCAAAACTATTCAAATTAATATTGAGAACTGTTGAACACTATTCAATTTCAATAGTGTTCAATGTTAAATTAGGACATCTAGCAGTACTTTTTTATAAGGGAAGTACTTGATCAATGTGAAGAATGTCTAGTTCCTCTGATGCAGAGGGTAGAATTAAATTGAGCTGTCGTCCAACTTGAGATATTATATTTAATATCCGTCAAAAATGTTTCAAGGGATAGGAGACTCCTGGGACCGCAGTGATGGGGATCTACGTGGCAGGGGTTGCAGGTGTAGCCGTATTTTACGCCGCCGTTCTAGGGGTCGGGGTATGGGCTGCAACTGTTAAGAAAAACAAGATGCAGAGAGGCCAGGACGACATGCTCCTGGCTAACAGAGGCATAGGCCTTCTTTTGGGAGTGCTGACGCTGATTGGTAAGCAAAATTACGTAGAATAATTTCGAGTTCGTAATCCCTGGAGATTTTAATTTTTACTGAGGTTCGGGCGGTGGAGTAGAACCCGCAATTAACCGAGCGCTTGGAAGAATGGGCTTATCGTTAGTTGAGAATAATTGAAGCTCGAATTCTCCCGGAACCAAGAAGTAATACAAAAAATATTTAAAAAAACGAAACCTGGCTGGGTCGAAGTTTGGCCAGACCCGCCGGCCTTTTCTGCTTCATATTTCATTTGACTCAATTAGCGCAAAAATTCAGTAGACTCTTGACGAACTGAGGGATATACTAAAAACTTTTTTCTCTTTATATACATTTTAAACAATAGCCTCGTCCACTCTTGCCGAGTACCTCAGAGACCCGTGGTTCTGCGTGACCAGATTTTTCTCTGTGTACAGTGTATTCTCTTGTGTCCGCAAAAAAAATTACCCTTCTACTTTTAAACCAGAGGAGTTTTTTTTTGGACACTGTAAAAAAAATAACAGTAATTCTTGAAGGACGAAAGAGGGACGAACGCGAATCCATTTATGGTGAAACAGAAAATGGCAGAATGAAGATAGAGTTAAAAATAAAGGACAAGCTTGAACAGACTGGAACATAATTGTACGCGAAGGTAGTTGTTTGTGGTTTGCATTAGCCATTACCTTAATGAATGCGACCCTGCAGGGAATGCGGTGCAGACTGGCTTTGACTGCACTGAGTTTTGTAAAACCTATTTCATCCATTCACAAACCATCGGGCATTCATTTGCTTCTGCATCGCCATTCAGATAACGATGCAAGTTCCAATGTGAATCAGGCTAACACCAGACTGCGTGTAAAATAATCATCTTTCGTTCGCAGCCATCGACTATGCTCCCAACCGTATTCATAACTTTTACCACAATTTCAATGTTCAATTTTTCCTCATTATAACTGAATAATAATTGAGTTTGCCAAGATTTTTTGTGTCATTTCAAACACTAATTCAAGAGACAAATACTTAGTAAACAATATTTGGAGAACAAGGGAGTCACGGTGGCTCAAGGTATGTCTTCAAAGTCTTTTTTTTTCTCAGATTTAGAAATTCAGTCAAGGAAAAATCATAATCCGGTCAGGGAAGAGTCAGGGATTTTGTTGAAACTCTTTATAGTAGACGCCATGCCACGATAAATTGCTCCGGCTTCAACCCTAATCCGTCTTTTCCTCCCGAATCTAGCGACTTGGGTCGGAGGTGGTTTCATCAACGGAACCGCGGAGGCGATGTTTACCAAGGGATTGGCTTGGTGTCAGGTGCCGATCGGCTACAGCCTGAGCCTATTATTCGGTGAGTTTTAGTGGCAATTTACTTTTATCTTCTTTCCTCATATCGATGCCATGAATTTTATTAAAAAAGCACACAAAATTCAATTTATAAAAATTCGTTTCCAAGGCGCCGTGCTCTTCGTGAAACCTATGAGAAATGCTGAGTACGTAACGATGCTTGATCCGTTTCAACAACGGTACGGTGCTAGAGTTGGAGGACTCCTCTTCCTTCCAGCTCTTTGTGGGGATCTTTTTTGGTGCGGTGCAGTACTCAGCGCCCTGGGCAGCTCTCTTTCCGTCGTTGCCGGCGTCGATCCCAACATCAGCATCTGTGCTTCTGCTCTACTCGCTGCAGTGTGAGTTGAAAACGAGAATTTTAAAGAAAAATCGGTGTTTGCGGTAAAAAAAAAATGACTTTATTTCCAACGATACGGAAATGTGTGCAGAGAAAATTGAATTCCGGTATCTTCGATGTTCCGCTTTTCATTTATTGCGAAACTTTATCGACGTAGGGTCGTTAAAATTTAGGGTCATGTTTATTGCATACTTGAGAGTTTCGCGTTTGGTTTTCTTCTTTTTTTTTTCACCCTGGCAGGATTATCTTGGCAAGCAGCGACCCTCTGTGACTTGGTAAAATTTTTCTCTCAAGTTCGAGGATCCCATTACCCGAGGCAGTGTAGCAAATCGTTCGACGAACGATCTTCCGAGATAAAAAAAAGTCTGATTTGTCGAGGGCCTTGTACGAGGATGAGAAAAAAAAGCGGAAAAGAAAACAGAATGGGGTTCGAGATTTAACCGAAAGATTCAACGAGGCGACTGTAAACGTTCGCTCATTTAGTCATTTGCATAACTAGTCTTATCCACCCGGAATAAACGATTCTCATCCTTACTCAAAAATCTCTACTATCAGGAGCAAGAGGCTCGCTAATTTGACTAGAGATTCAAGGGTGCAGAATTTTTTGAGCGTTTGCAAAAAAAAAACAAAAAAAAACAGGGAGACGATTTGTATCGAATTACTGGGGGATGGAGGTATTATTCCAGTTTTCCAGCTTCGTTGAAAATTGGAAGGTGGAAAATACTCGAGTTTATATAGACTATATATAGAGGGAGGGAGAATCTCCTCGAAAAGGTATATCTAGTCTCATTTGATGGGAATATTGGCGTTCTGAAATACGTTGCTTGTTTGCGATTCTCTTCTCTACTATTCTCTCCCCAACCTCGTCCTCATCCTCAAACACTCACTTAACTCGGTGAACTGTAAATAATATTAAATGAGAGATATCTCTGCCTCTATTATTATTATTATGGTATCTCGTGAAATCGATAAGTAAAGAGCTTACTCTTCCGAGATATATTATTACTGGCTGCGAATACGGCATTGCAAATTTTCCACAAACACACAATATACAGATTTTATATCTCTTATCTTACATATAGGTTCAACATTTTAATCAGATATTCGAAGTTTCATTCATATTTCTTCAGTCCCATCGTAATAATAATGGACTCTTTCTGTCATATCGCTATGTATATCGATTTTATTTAAATCCGTAAGAATATCCATTATCTCATCCTAGCTGAAATGAGGGTGAAGGTCCTTTTTCCATTCGGCAGTGTGGTATAAACTTCTCAAGAATCTCAGTCTTAAAAAAGTCACACGTTGTGTAGAAGAACGATGAACAAGTGCAGGGTTCGGCCTGACTATGAGCCAGCCTTTGAACTTACCGTTATTTATCCTGTTTTCAGCTATTTTGAATTTTGCAGATCTGACCTCAGATTTTGAATAGGCGGTTCAAAAAACCTTCGAGTACCAATTTTTATCAAAACCCAAATGTTTTTAGTTTTCTTCCCAGCAAGTTGGATCCGCAATTTTGGATTTCGCAAAACTGATTTCAGATTCGTGGTCACTGACCCAAAAAACCTTAAGAGTACCAATTTTCATCAAAATCCAAATGTTTTTAGTTTCTTTTTTCATTCGAATTTCATTCAAATCCGTTGATTAGTTCTCAAAGTATCGTCATTTTTACTGTATTTTTTAGAATGTTGTTATTTGAATAATTCAAAAAGTACCGAACCGATCATAGCCAAAATTAAATTAGTTCTAAGTTGAGAAAAGCCGCGTCGATTGAGCCTAATTTGATAAAAATCCGTGAACTCCTTCTCGAGATATCGTGGGGACAAAAATTTGCTCACATACATGCATAACCCGACCCGGACGTCAAACTCAAAATAGTCGGAGGTAATTCTCTGGACCTTATATAAAACGCGGAGATCCAGTGAGAACCCGACTTTTAATTCTCGGGTTGATTACAATAACTCCCTTTTTCCTCTCGAATCAGATAAAAAGGAAAGTTAAAAATGCATCTTGACTGTGTAAAATTGTATTCCTCCAGTTACACAGTCTGCGGGGGTCTGTATTCGGTGGCTTGTACAGACGCTCTGCAACTGGCTTGCATCACTCTTGGCCTCGCGGTCGCGGCACCATTCGCAGTTATGCATCCGGCAGTTTCGTTGCAAAAAAATTTGTTGCCAAAAGACTGGCTGGGGGAGATCAGGGACGAAGATTTGGGCGAGTGGGTGGATGGTATGCTGCTCCTCGTCTTCGGAGGCATTCCATGGCAGGTAATAGAAATTCAAACTACAAATACTCCGAAATAAGAGCTTCTGCTTCTTCATTATTACCGTGAACAAAAAAATTCCCCAGGGTTACTTTCAACGTATCCTCAGCATCAAAAGCACCTCAATCGCAAGGGCCTTGTCAGTCGCATCGATGCTCGGTTGTGTGGCGCTTGCAGTGCCATCAGCACTTCTAGGCCTTGTAGCAAAAGCAACGGACTGGAATTTGGTGGAAGGGTTCAATCGTTCGATAAACGCAAATGATGCCAACGTCGTGTTGCCCTTGGTCTTGCGGTACCTGACCCCTCAATGGGTGTCGTTCATAGGTAATGTATCGAACCAGAGCAGTTTTGTCCTTCAATACATCTGAAGAAGAACATATGGTGGCCACTGTATAGGGGGAAAAAAATCCCTGACCTTTCCTGACCATTTTTCGAATTTCTTTACTTTTCCCTGACCAGTGGCCACCACGAAGAATACATTTTCGTAACGTTTATCCATTCTTCGCCATCAAGGTTTAGGGGCTGTTTCTGCGGCTGTAATGTCTTCGGCTGACTCGAGTATTCTGGCGAGCAGTTCCATGTTCGCAAGGAACATTTACCGACTCACGTTCAGGCCAAAGGTAAGTAACTTCAATTCATATTTGAAGTGATAAATTACGATCTTTGTACCACTTCAATCCTGTTTCTAATTACACAGGCTTCCGAAAAAGAATTGGCTTGGGTCCTTCGAATATCGGTGTTGGTTGTCTCCGGTCTATCAGCCGCAGTCGCGTTGACAGTGAACAGCGTTTATTACTTGTCGTAAGTACACGTCGTTCTTACAAAACACAAGACACAAGAAAAAATAGTGAGGAAGCCATGGATACACGAAACTGAACATTCCTCATCATTCCCTCTACCAGGTACCTCTGCTCTGACTTAGTCTACGTCGTTCTATTCCCTCAACTTCTTGCCGTCGTCCATTGGCCTACATTGGTCGACACTTATGGATGTTTGTTCGGGTACATGGTTGCAGTGGGGCTCCGAGTTTCCGGTAAGATATTCCGCCTCATCAAGGAAGAAACCTGTCCTGCTAAACTTCAATCTCTTGTTTCTTCCAGGCGGAGAGAAAGGCTTGGGGATACCGGCGCTGATCGAATATCCTTTCTACGATTCCGTCACCCATACTCAAAAATTCCCTTTCCGAACAGCGGCCATGGTATCAGCGACTGTGGCTCAGCTCTTGGTCAGTTTTTTCACAAGGAACCTATTGGGCAAGGGATACTTCCCGAGATGCTGCGATGTCCTGGGGGTTTACTCGCCCGGAAAACCCTCGAAGCAGAGCGGAGTCGTCCAAAGCAGTTCCGGGGCTGCTCTGATCGACACTGTGATCACTGTGAGTCTGAATATCCACGGGATTTCAAAGATTCAGAACTAGGATGAGATTGAAACGTTCAATTGTTTTTTAGGAGGCACCGAGCGGTCACGAGCTCACGGATAATTGCCCGATGCAAAGATACGACGACAGTTCTTCAGCACCGGAAGACTCGCGCCATTATGAAACGGTGAACGATCTCTATGAGAAGCCGGATGATCCGAAACCTGACTGCATAGTTCAAAAGGCGAATCAGAATATTCAGAATTTGCAGAACATCATGCAGTCCGAGATCGGTCAGCCGGCTCGACCAACGGGCCAGAACTGCATCGGTGATCAGATACTCGGAGTTCGTAATTTGGGGAACAATTCGACGACTGGTAATCGGCCGCAAGTCGCGGCCACGGGGAACCAGAGTCTTGTGAAAGACCAGAACAAGATTAACAAGAGTAAAACTGTCGCTAGCGCGGGTACGACTACTGTGAACAACGTCGTTTATGCGAAGCCATCGAACGTTGATAGGTCCAAGAAGAATGATAAGATTGCCGACAAGACGATGATGGAGCTCAACTTGAACTGTGCAGACTCGAATTTCACAAAAAAGAACATCAAGGGTGTCAAGCTCATAGGAATGGAAGGAGGCACTCTCAGAAGACCTTCGCTGCAGGTAATGAACATTAAGAGTCTATCACTCGGTATGACGTACTTATTGGAAGTTATCGATTTGGTGGTTGAGTCAGGTGCAGTGAAACGAAGAAACTCTACTTGTAGTAAGGAATAACTGTTTATCGAAAAGAAAATCGGATACACAAGTACCGCACACTTGATTCAAACTATGTTTGAAAGTCTTTTCTGTAGTCTGACAATGGTTTCCAGTGATGAAACTGAAGCTAGCCACAGTATAGCAAATTTCAATATTTGGGCCCCATCGTCTCACTTTTTGTTCATAAAATTCAGCACTTTTGCCTCCTATGGCTGCTAACTTCAGTTCCATTTTCCAGTGCAGTCTGAAGTCGGCTAGAATCGAGAAATGAGCTTCCAGCCAGTTGGACCAGTTCAGAACAGTCTGAAAGCTTGTTTCTCGATTCTAAGCAACTTCAGACTGTTCCATCCTTAGGGATTCACCCTGTATGTTGAAGAAACTGATAGTATTCATATTTTTTCATCTTTATACTTGTGTGATTATTCTTCTTCGAATAAGCACTTATTTCTGACGAGGGGGGCAACTCGTTCACCAAATGGTTGAAACTAGGAGTTTCTTTCAGGTCCGACTTGATCTCGCTTTACCCAAACAATGTTTACAGGGCACATTCTCCCCAACCCCCTCCGTCGAGCTGGTTCACATTCTAGACAGAAGGCAAAGCAGTACTTCGTACGGTCCTAGTTCGTTATCGCCAGTCCCAGGCGTTGAGGCTTGCAGGACCCACGGGACAGCGGTGGATGGCCAGGTGGGCAATGAGCATTGTCGGATAAAGAGAGGAATCGTCAGGCACCACAGGTATTATCATAGAAGTATTGATTCGTTTGATGAAAAGAAAAGAAACAAGCGGATTTGGGCTGACTATGAGCCAGCCTTCGAACTTCCCGTTATTTATTTTGTTCTCACCTGTCTTGAAATTTGCAAATATGACCTCAGGTTTTTGATCAGCGGTTCAAAAAACCTTCGAGTACCAATTTCCGTAAGATTTGGAATGATTCTAGTGTTTCTCCCGGCAAATTGGATTCACCATTTTGATTTTCGCAAATCTGACTTCAGATTCGTGATCAGTGACCCAAAAAACCTACGAGTACCAAGTTTCATCCAAATCCAAATGTTTTTAGTTTTTTTGCAGCATATCGAATACGCCAAATGAAAATTTTGCAAAACTGACTTCAGATTCGTGATCAGCGATCAAAAAAACCATATGGTACCAAATTTCATTAAAATCCGTTGATTCGTTCTCAAGATATCGTCATTTTTGTTGTGTTTTTTAGAATTTTGTTATTTGAATAGTTCAAAAAGTACTAATCCGATCAGAGCCAAAATCTAATCAGTTCTAAGTTAAGAAAAGCCCCGTCGATTGAGCCCAAGTTGATCGAAATCCGACCACGCGTTCTCGAGATATCGCGCGGACAAAAATGTGGTCACGCACATACACACACACACACACACACACACACACACACACACACACACACACACCCAGACGTCAAACTGAAAATAGTCGGAGGTGATTCTTTGGACCTCGAAACGTGAAGATTTAGTAAAAACTCAACTTTTCATTTTCGGGGTGATCACAATAACTTCCTTTTTTCTCTGAAAACAGAGAAACGGGAAGTTAAAAAGAATGTTAGATTTCGTTGATATTCGTCCTTCGTACGTTACAGCTTCAACGAAACTGGAGATAGAGCGCTAACGACCCTAGCCAGGCAACCGAACTACCCTTCAATGCCGTTGAGACCGGAAGATTGTCGACTTACGTTGATCAAAAGGGATAACAAGGCGAATTTAATTGCTCGACATTCTTCTGTGGTTGA
Source organism: Euura saliciscinereae (assembly GCA_018420115.1). Taxonomy (NCBI): domain Eukaryota; kingdom Metazoa; phylum Arthropoda; class Insecta; order Hymenoptera; family Tenthredinidae; genus Euura; species Euura saliciscinereae. The sequence goes on from JAFFZH010012644.1 coordinate 16,050, forward strand.
TGAAAAATCTTTGGGCGAGGGTATCGTCGTCAGTCCAACGTACAAGATGTACGCTTCTACCGGTAAGGGTTGCAACTATTTCGTTGCCGAAGACGAAGCGGTGAGTCGATTTTGAAAAGTATAAACGGGCAAAAGTGGTTTCAAAACGCTTGGAAAAGTGGAAAAAATAGTTTTCAGACTCAGAAGACAAAATATTGGGGAATATTCGAATGATCGATCCTTTCAACCTTGCAATTCTTTTTCTGTAGTATTACTGCTGCTGTAATTTCATGTAAATATACAATAGTAGATATCGCTCTTAGCTGTTTAAGAATAGGCATACAATTATTAGGTACGAAAGTACTCGTGGCAATTATAAATTATGATACATTAGATACTTGAAGTACTTTTACCTGTACTCAGATATCAGAAAAAAATACTCTGAACATTAAAATAAAAGTATTCATATTCTGATGTAACAAGTTTAGAGGATTAAAAGTTAGCGAAACGTCCAAACGTGCAAATTCATGATAATCCGATGAAATGATATTTTTGCACCAGTAGCTGAATTAAATCTAACGATACAATATCTAGAAATATAGGTAACATATTATTATTCGTATAGCGGTATGATAATTAGATTATTATTAAGGATGTAAAGGCCATACAATGTCTTCGAGACGAGATAAAAATCGGAAAAAAATCAACCACAATCAAGATGATAAGAGTTTTCATTTTCAATAATAATAATGCCCAGAAGTTATCAACAAATTGTTTAAAAAAATCATTGTTTAACAAATTTCCTGGTGACGTTATTTTTTTTCATGTGAAATGAATTCGTTAATCTTTCTGAATACACATGAATTTTTTCAGAATTTTGTCACTTTTTTTACATTTCCGTGTTCGGAAATTTCTAAGGGCTGTATTTACAAAACTATTAGTTCCACGCTCCGGAAACTTCGGAATTGTAATCTACATAGTTTGCACAATAACATATCCAAAATTCAGATTTTTTTCTCCATTTTTTAAAATCGAAAACGGAAATTTAAAAAAAGTGACAAAATTCTGAAAAAATTCATGTGTATTCAGAAAGATTAACGAATTCATTTGACATGAAAAAAAATAACGTCACCAGGAAATTTGTTAAACAATGATTTGTTTGAACACTTTGTTGATAACTTTTGGGCATTATTATTATTGAAAATGAATACTCTTATCATCTTGATTGTGGTTGATTTTTTTCCGATTTTTATCTCATCTCGAAGTACTCAATATTGACGACGAGACTCATTTTTGGTTGAGATCGTATGGCTCATACATCCGTAAATAAGGCATAAAGATAAGACGATAGTCGTATTTCTGCTCAAAGTGAACATGTCCACAATTTTACTGCAGTATTAGCCAAATTCTATACTCTATCCAAGACTGATAAAACAAACCTTTCTTCCTCTTATAAAATTCGAAAGTTTTCAATTTTCCTATTATATAAATGATCGATGGAAAACTAAACTGGTTTTAGCTAGAAATTTTCCACAGCTTTCACCGGCCCATTTCATTGTTGTAGACAATATCATAATCAATTCATATAGTATTCAGACATGTCTTTGACTGCATTTTCATTGACAACCAACGTATCAAAATCGCAATTATCGGTGATTTTTGTAAGAGAGTATATATAAGTAACATCGAGTACCTATATCAGTATTAACTATAGCTTTAAGGAAATTGTAGTCAAGAAATAATAACTTGAATTTAGAATCCTCTGAATTAATCATATTAGCATATAGGTATCTCTAATGACGATTTAATCTTCAGTATTTGAACCAAAGCGAATCATTAGCGAAACTGCTATCCCTTCAAACGAATAGTTATTAACTGTACAGATTTTTCTACCACCTGTCGTTGATCAACAACTTAAATTAATGGTCAAAAATATTGTAAACTACGAAAATCTTGAATTCTTTTTTTTTTCACCTAGAATTTATAATTGCAAATACAAAGTGCGGTTCTATTTCTATGGATATCAGTATTTCACGATTTGAGTAATCTGCCTGATTTAAACTGTTTGTATTAATCCCCGTACTGCGATTGCGAGGGATTATTTATAGCTACTCTTAATGAGAACAAAAACGAGTTTTTAATCCCTTGATCCCTTGAACAACACTAACGAGGTTGTGTATTGTGAATTACGTGCCAAACAATTAAAATTAGCTGATAGTCGGATACTGTACAAAACCCACTCATTATAATAGAGTGTAATTATGGAACGAAATTCAATAAACACATCGTTTCAGGTAAATAAACTAGAAAACTAAATAGTGCTTTTTAAATTTAACTTCAGCCAGATGGTATTTATATTCATTTATAATTACATGGTGGCCACTGTAATGAGTCAAAAAAATCCCTGACTTTTCATGCCCAAATTATAATTTTTCCCTGACGGAAGTATGTAATAAATAATGCTCCGAATCAATGGTGAAATAAAATTATTTTTGAGAATACTTTTCTATTCATAATTTATACAAGTTTTTCTACTATTATCATTCATCAAGATTTGAAAAAATAGCTGGGGATCTTTTATTCTGTCTTGTTTTGTATTCCTATAAAATTCTTTGACTTTACCCTGACCATCTTTCGAATTCCGCTACTTTCTCTGACCAGTGGTCAACATGTTAAATGGTTTCTACATTGATTTATCGTTTGTTATAATTGGTTGGAGAATTTAATCCCGATTCCAATATGACTGCGTGTGCGTATTCATGAATAACATATTAGAATTATACTCATCTGTGACATTTTAATTAGTACAAAATTTACGTAATTATTTAATTTCGCAGAATAATGTTTAATTATTGTTATAAGGCACTATTGTATGATCTTCAACTGTTTTCCTGGCATTGTAATAAAAATAATTTGTCAAAGTGAACTTTACATAATAATTTATTTCGCTCTCATTTACCGTTTGGATTTCCTTTATGTTTTGTCAGGAATCTGAAATAACTGCAAAGTCTGCGGAAAAGTCGTAGTAATCGTTCCGATGATTCTGTAGCCGGGGAATAAATGCTTAGTTTATTTCATTGTTTTGGGTGATAGCCAAATTTATTTCAGAAAATTCAAATATGAAAATTCAAATATTTCTAAAAGCTGCACCTACAGAATATAAACTAATACTTAAAACGAAACAAAAAAATGATTAGACCTATATTTTGTATCAATAAGTGGCAAAACTTTAACATTAAAATCAATTTTTGGTTCAAATTATCATAACTTTCTTTGTTCAATGAAGTAATGCTTGGAAAAAACATCAATTTGGAATGCTCAACAGAAATAAAATTAAACCTATTTTTGAACTCGCTTAAAAATATATTCCTAATTTTAAACTGATCGATATGATTTGTTGTTAGTTGCGGTTTTGGTTTGTGCAAATATCACTTTTGAACGTGTAGAAACAAAATAATAAAATCTCAGACTATTTTCAATAATAATAACAGTAATAATTAAACCGAGTTTTGAGTATCTTTTACCATTGTTTATAAAAATATATGTAAATTAATATTCACTTTTTGTAACATATAATAATTTTGACGCATTTGATACCCTTCTCTTTGTTTCATCTATTTAACGTTGTATTATAAACTATTCAATGTAATAATAAGCTCAAAAGAAAAACGAAAAATCAACAGTCGAAATAACTGTACTCGTATTTCAATATCATTGTCAATATAATGACCTATATATGAACAATAATGAAACATTGATGATCCTAAGATAAATCGATTGCACAACAGTTGCTGACAAATTATTCATTCATTTTGCCATAGCCGCCTCATACGAATGTATGTAGCTGCCTAGTGGTATCGCGTTGATTATTATTTCGTAATGAATCTCTTCGAAGAAACAAACTTCAGCCCTTTCTGTATCATAATACTGTTTTTCTGTTTCATAAATCTTAATATTTGTATATATTACTATCCTTACGATGTCATGATATCGGTATTATCGACGAGATAAAATAAAAAAACACACCATTTCCCCTCTGATAATCTTCAAATCGTGTTGTTAAAGAGCCGAAGATCCAATTTCAACACAATCTCTCCTGTCTCCACTTCGTGCAGTTTTATTCTCTTCTGAATAGGACCGCAAGAATCCCTACTGTCTCTCATTATGTCAGATACTCGAACTTCGGCACGGCCGAGAAATTCTGTAAACAGCAATTTTCAATCTCAAAACAAATTCCTATGTTCATAAAAAGGAAGAGGCCCGCTTGGACACAAAATAATGATAAAATCTTCTTTTTTGACCTTATCTCTTGTGATATGAATTAACTTGAATTATTGGACACATTTTTTTAACATCAAGATTAGATTGGACACAAGATAAATGGTTACTTCGACGATAAAAATCAGACAGGACACATCTGGATCAGACACGAGATGGATATTAATTATAGATGATCTGGCTTAAACGAGTATCGAATGGACACAATCTTTTTCGGACACGTATCAAATTGGACATAGATTACTTTTCAGTGCTACCCGTTGGCATACATGTGCCTCCCTTGTATGTTGTTGTTGAGTCGCTTCAATCAATAACCACCCAATTTTTTCCTAGATTTGAATATCTGAGTCATTTATTTTTACAGGAACATGTATGCCAATGGGTGGCACTGAAAAATAATCTCTGTCCAATTTGGTACGTGTCCGAAAATAAATGTTTCCAATCTTGGATGTGTCCGGAGAAGATTGTGTCCATTCGATACTCGTTTGAGCCAGATCGTCTATAATCAATATCCATCTGGTGCCCATCCGGCTGTGTCCAGTCCGATTTCCATGAAATTAACATTAATCTTGTGTCCAATAATGCAAGTTTGTTATCCATGTTTGTTGTCCAATAGGGCTCTAATCCCTAAAAGCTACATATAATGAAGATTAGAATATATATTACCGTCAGGACTGTAGTAGCCCTTGTCAAAAGCTGTTATGCACAAGGTATCCTCGTGCAAATCCTTGACTTGAAACTGCATCGACGTATCCCATAACGGGCAGTTTGTTCCCGACACAACTTGGGTCCTTTCCTCTTGTGATCCCATGGAAACCTTGCAGAACGTGTTGTACTTTCCTAATAAGATGAAAACAAATGGACTATTTGAGAACAGTATTTCATCCGTTACGGAGAGTACAATGAAGACATGACCGTTCGTTATACTTCCTACTTCGCGTCGAGCACAAGCTTGATACACTATCAACTATCTACTGGGAACAGCGGGTGGTGATTAATGTGTATTAGTAGCGTTTTGATTACGATTAATTTACCTTGTTTAGTGGGAGGAAGATCTTCGGCTTCTCTGACAACTAGTCTGAGGCGGCCCTTTGGGGGTCTCCTGCGAACTACAAGCATGCGTCGCGATTTTTATTACCATGCTGCATGCAAAATTAGCGATTAGTTGTAGATTCTTTTAGTCGTGCCGGGAATTGAATGAACGACAAGAAGATATTATTATCGATAATGAGAGTACGAATTCTTGTATTCCATTAAACACAGTACAAGTCACGAAGCAAGCAAAACAAAGCAAAGCTAACAACACATTTGGATATTCGTAGCCAAGGTCTTACCGGATAATGCTTTGATATTCGACCCTTCGAGAACAGTAACAAGGATGCGTCCACACGCGGCAAACTGCGCCTGTTCTGCTCATACATTGACACACAATGACAATTTGTTAACAAACAAAAAGAAAAAACGAATGCAATTGGACTTCAAATGATACAATAAATCACCGATGGGTGGTTCTATTGGAAAAAATCACTAGGCGAACCAAATTAATTAAGTTTTGGTCCCCACCAAGGAGATTCTTCCTCTATTTGAGCGTGCAAACCTTGGTGGGACCGAAAAAACCCTATCGAAAGAATCAATTTTATTTTTTATTCTTGGAGTAAAAATTTCCTCGGCCCGGGTGGCCGGTATTTTTAAAATAAAATTCGAACGTCCAAATATTCATTTCTGCTGATAATTATCCTAATTTGGAAATCAGTACATGACACAAAAAAACAACAAAATACACGAGTTATACTCACTCGATCGTTGTCTTTGAAGGTGATTTTTTTCGTTCTCCAAATACGCTCTTCTGGCTTCGGTCAATCGCTTTATCCATAGCGAACACTCACTGGCGGACGGAGCTAGAAGAACGGTAATTTTTTTCGAATCCTTCAGTCTGATCGTTCTCGAGTTATCGGACGTGTCGTTCCCGTTGACTTCCGATTCACTCAGCAGGGACAACTCGCTCAGAAACGTTGGCTGTAACAAAATATTTTCAATACCTTCGCTTCATCCGATATATTAAACATCTACGGAGCTACAATAAAATTCTTACTTTTCTGTACAACTTGAATTTCTGGTTGGCGTTCCTTTCGAAAGAGAATTGTTGTCCCGAGGGCAATGATTTCGTCGGCTGGGCCAGAAGCAGGACGTCGTTCATGAGAAATCCGAGGAGCTCTTTCCCGCTTTTTGCCTTCGATATAGAAAAATGATTATCAACTTCTGGATAATACGGTTCACAGGGTGTCTACCTCCTCGAAAAACCTGGAAGTCCTGGAATTCTCACTATTCTCAGGGAATCTTAGATCCCGACTTGAGTAGACACCCTGTTTTAATCGATAAACCAGTACCTTGTGCAATATTCCGTGATGAAGAAACTTTCTAGGTCCAAGAGAATTAGTTAGCGAGTTGAATATCAACTGTTCATCCAATCCGTCGCAGGCGACATGTTTCTGCAACCACTCCAGTCTATCGCTGTTTTCTTTCTCTCTGACTCCCTCGTTTACCTAGAAATTAACTTTGAGATATAATCGAGGCGATTCGGCGATTCAGAAAATGATCAATCAAGGTAATTGCTAACGATAAGATAAAGTCGAAGAGATATTTACCTGCGTGCAAAATTCCTCCGCCTTTGCCAACGCTTCTTGGAGATACTGTCTGTCCGGGTGCGAGGCCGGAGTGTATTCGAGAATCTTGTTGATTATCAGCGGATATTTAGTTATCCTCTGCATCGGTTTGATGAGGAATGAGCTCAACGGCATTCCCTTGGTCCTCGGGTCCTGTTGACACATCTGAGCTACCTCCACAAACTCAGGTAACTTTTCTGTGAGTTGTTGGAGATACGTCGCGGCGGAGAGCTGGCAGCTGCAGAATCTGACGTAGGCTGACATTCTTGGAATCTGTAAATCAATATTTCGTAGCGGTTTGAAATACGCTGCGAGCTTCTTTCGACGCTCTACTCACGTTTTCGCAGAGCACGTCACCGATCATTCTGATGATACCGCCGTCGCTGTTGTCTCGGCGTATTCTCAAAGTTCTGAAATGAATCAAAGGCTCGTTGGTACCTCCGTCGGATCAATTAGCGATGAGAATTTTTACCTCAGAAAATTATCGTTGCAGACGATGATATCTCGCCAATTAACGAAAATCTTGTCTACTTCGTCCACGGTCAATACCATGCTTTGGAGTAACGGTTTTTCAAAGACCTGTAAGGAAATTGTTAGTTGTAATCATTTTATGAGACAGATTTTGCGATCGATAATTCACCTCGTGAACCAGCATCATGTCTTCGATGTAGGCTTGTTCGGTTGCGATAAGTTCTTTGATATGTTCTTGACGTTTCCTTTCAGTTTCATCGAGAAGCTCCAACATCACGTTTCGTACAATATCATTAGCTGCACATAAAATTGTTTAAAATCTTTCAAAAAATTAATCGAACAATGAAAAGATCAATGAACAGGCAATTATTTTCTCGGGGAAGAGAATAATAATAATAACTCACAGAATACAGTGCGCCGGAGGGAATTCATCCTACAATTAGTCCCACACGATAGAAATATAAAACCACAAGTGTTCGGGACATCGTCCCAAAGCTATTTGATTCCCTTATAGATATTGTATTAATCTATCAGACGAATTTGGATACCATCGTTTGTTTACTTGATAACAATTTAAGGAAGTGAATCAGCGTTCCGAAGAAATAATCACGATACACATAAAAGGTAATTCCGTTATTGTTATTGTCGCGAAAAAATAAGTACAAATTCTTAGAACTCAAAAAATAGATTCCACGTTCTTTCTTTACACCTGAAACGAAGTTTTTTATTTATATTCTTTTCTGAATGCTGGTTCGACTATGAAATATTGAAAGTATAATGAGATGTGTAGACAGATGAAAATAGACAAAAATAAAAATAGAAAGATTAACAACTTGTAACGGTGTTTATAATAGTTACATATTTTATTTCCATTATCATCTAGTATCAGGCGACAATATGTAATTAGATCTTCTAAAGTGAATGAGGACGAAATTAAATTGAGACTATAAGTATTGAAAAATGATGTTACATAAATTTCAATAAAATTTCATCCACATTCTTACATGGATTATTATGATTTCTTATTCAAAAAAAATCTTTTTCTTTTTTTGTATAACATTTAAACATCTAGTACAGGTAGCCGTTTGTAACAATTTCAAGGGGATATATACTGTGATTATTCTTCTTCTTTTTTATTTTTACATATATTCTATAATCTGTATATTTCTTTTATGTCTGTTTTATCGTAGAATCTCGGTTATTACAAAAAAATGTCTGCGTATTACATACCGCCAGTTATAAATAATCAATAATAATTATGACTCAAGTTTAATGAACATTTCTGTTTTCTATCAGTCCGTACATTGTGAATAGAGAAGATTTTCATCAAGATCGAATTCCTGACAGAGAGCAAAAATTTTCAGAAATTTTACAAGTAAACGATGGTGAATTATTTTTAGCACTTCATTTTTTCTCCAGTTTAAATTCATGATTATTCAACGCTTAACGTTTAAGTTATAACTACTAAATAACTCGAATAATCACATCTAACTGAATACTGATAAAGTTGTAATAATAATAATAATAATAATAATAATAATAATTAATAATCAGTAATATAAATTATCATATTCCGTGACACGTCTTTGAATATGGCTGTTTATTTTAATCGATTAATAAGTTCGACGTCGAAATAAACTCCCACGAAGAGTTGATTGGAGGTAATTTCCATACATTCATAAACAAGATATAATTCAAAGGTACAGTAAATTCTGAATTTGAAAAGGCAACGCTTCAATGCATCAAAAATCAGACCTGAGTGGACAACTACGATATTCTATAAACTAGAAAAGGATTTTACAATCAAACAAATTTAGGCTTAACGTGATAACAGTCGTTCAATAGTTTCGAACTCACATTCTAAACTATGTGAAAAAAATGTATCTGAACACGAAGGTTGAATTAGGCATTTTGCAATTTATTTTCGTATCTTTCTATTGCTGAAGTTTCGCACTCTTCTATCTCCTAGCATATGAAATCTATACATCGATATACTAAACGCTATGAGATATTTTATTTCGCTTCATTAAAACATTAAGTAATCCTGAGGAATAACATAAGAGAAATTATTTTCGTTTCTATCATCATTCAATGATCGATTTTTGGTTTGAATAATTAACAAATCAATCGACGATAAACGATGAAAAAGTTACGTTAAGTACTCAATTACATGGGTCATGTTCAATTTTATTTTACGATAAATTATCTCCTCGGCTCTAGTTGCAAAAAAAACTTTGCGGTAAAAACTAAATAATGATTAGATCAATGAAGGAACTGGTCCCAAATGCTATAAACCGACATCAATTCTCTGACAATATTGTTTTCCAGAACAAATTGTCGAGATATCCTTCGGCCTCTGTCGAGTCTACGATTAGGACTTGAAATTAGGTCTAAGGAAGGTCGGACGATAACATGTAGAAGTGAAATATCAACCAAAAGCCGAGTTTCAACGGCGCACATAGATCATTACTAGGATATCATCCGCTTGTGCGTTTGTGGTGATCAATTAAAGAGAATTAAACGAATAAATATAACGTATTTATGCATATAACTAACAAATTGATTTATCTATTAATGACTATATCGAATAATTCAACTTCTATGGCCATTCCTTGTTCCTTTACAAACGTGCAAAGTCTGCGTATTTCGCATGGTGTGCGCAGACTCTGATACTGCGAGCTCGATAAATGAGGGGAATTGGCGTTGAGAAGAAATTAACATTCAACTTTTTGTATCGTTAAATTATAAACACTTTTAATCTATTAATGAAGACAGAATTGTTCAAAATTTAAGAAAGCATGTTCAAGTGCTACAACAGGTTTAACGCAGTTTCTTAAATTCTGAGCTCCGTCTCATCGTAGTAACAACATTATATACGGAGTAATAAATACATTATTAATAGTGATTCATTTACTGTTTGATTAATGATTTTCTACTTTGGTCACAAAAAGAAACATCAACAGCTTTGGTTCGCGTAATAATTTTCAAGCTAACATATCAGACGCATAATTATTTCCTAAAAGCAAACGAGACCCCGACGCCTCTACCCAATCCTAACACACCTTACTGTTGAGATTTCTTATTGCGTATTATAATTTCTATATTTCTTAAACATTGTTGATGTCGGATGAATAAACTGAGCTATTTATCATTGTTTAGTATAATTTTCTTATGCTATAGCCGATCCGACGCTATACTTCTATCCTTAGGCTGCGTGTGAAGCAGAGAGGCGAGATATTAGTGAAATCAAGTTTTGTTAGTGCACAAGAGTAAAAGAATTCAAGTTTTAAGGCGATTATATTAATGCTACATTCAAATATGTCCAAAAATTCTGTAAAAAGTGAATATTTTTCAAAAATATTTTTATTCTAGAGAACATGATGTATAGTACACAGAAAATAATTACAAAGACTCTATTCGACTCATGTAATCAAATACGAAGAAAATCTAGTAAAAAAAAGAAAAATAGGAAAACTTTACTCCACAGTATTCATTTTTTACACTAATAATATACAGTAGGGAATGAAGATCTGGCGACGTGTATTTTTACAATTGCCTTCTAGCTCTGGCCAATTTTACAGTCAGAATATTACCATCACAGAAAAACTCATTACAAAACAGAGGAGAATAGCGACTGAAACCGCAAACATTTATATGAAAGCGCAAATAACAGCTGGGTGTACGAACGAGTGATGATTACGAATAGAAGAAAACAAGAAAAAAAGCAAAACTCTCATGAATCAGAATTATTTGAATAATTCTGTTGATTCAATATAATTTACAAGAAAAAAAAAACTATGTCAAAATGTCTGAGACCAGAGATTTATTTTGATTTTTTAACAAAATAAATTTTGTATTTGCACCAAACAATTCAGATCTTAGTTTGTAGATTGTTTGTTGCAGCTGCCGTTAAATTATTACTTTGATCAGATAATTATCGACAAGAATTTTCATCGAGGATCAAATGTTTAACGATTGAAAATATTCAAGTGTTACGTTCATTCTTTTTATTTCGCAATTGAAACTCGAGATTATCATTGGATAATTCGATTCGGGCGAATATCCAACGTTCTCAAAATCTGTTGAAACAAATCGTTATTATAATATTGTTTGGCGCAAGCACAGGGTGAGAGTGGCACGGGACCCACGGAGCAAAATAACAGCGGAATGGGGGTGGGGAACTAAGCCATGCCGCAAAACAAAAAAAAAAAACAGCCGATGATATAACGTAGGAGAAGCTTGAGCAGATCAAGAGCGATTATTTACGGTAAAAAATATTTATAAAGAGATTCACAGCTTTTAAATTACTTATAATAAATTTGAATAATCAAGTTTATGATAACATGTAATAATAAATTAATTAGCTACAGTTACGTACGATAAAGTCAAATTCTCAAATTAAATTTGTTACATAATAATAATAGTGAGCAAAAATCATAAATTTTCAATATTTCTTATTTCGTTTATCAAAAAAATTCAAGCAATGAGACAATTTTTCAGTGACTTTTTTTTTGTCTATTATTCACAGAAAGTAAAAAAGAAGAACCAAAATCGTATGAGAAATTTATTCTCTGTTTTTAATTGATGAGAAAAATGTAACTGCATAAGAAAAAAAAAAAGACGAGATTAATTGAGGAATAATTTAAGTCACGATGAGTCATTACTTGGATTTACTAGTGCGCTAGTAAATTATAAAAAAATGAGCAATTCCTTTACGCCATTATATATATATTTTTATAAACTCTTTTCTTTCTATCTTTTTAGTATACAAAAACAGATCTATATTGTACATACTTTCTTTCTCTCTTTTATAAACAAAAACATGTAACACGAATATAGATACAAAAAAAGATCTAATCAATGATTAAAAATCTCTAATTTTATGTATGTTTTTTTTTTTCTTTCATTTTTCGGAGTATGTATAGAATTAAGATTAAAATACTTTTCTATAACGTAGGGATAGTCTGAACTACTTAGGTATTATTTACTACTCTTCGAAAATTCTTTTGGTAATTAAAAAAGGAAAACAAAAAATCCGAATCGATAATAATAAACCTAGTGCAACAAAGCTGAAAGATAAATAGTGTGAGAAAACTAAATCAGTGGTGCCGCAGTGGGTCCCTGCCGAACGTTTAGCGGACATACACTAGCGATTGATCAACGACCGTCGGAGACAGTATGCACCAGCCATTCCTACAAAACAGATAGACATAAGCCATATTCCTCCTTTATTTTACTTTTTTTTTTTTTTTTATTGTTTAGACATCTAACAAATTCAACAGTCAACGTTGTCGAATGATGTCTACGTTACGTTTCCGATTATGGCGATTGATATTAGAGTGAGAATATTAGTTTTATTGAAGTTTCAGTCTAAATTCTTCCATCTCTGATCCGATTTTTCAAATTAAATGCATGCCAAGTGCAAAGAAGTAAGAAACTGAAAGAAACTGTTCAACGTTTTTAAAAAATTTCACTAGTCGACAAATTTTTATCGAATAGAAGTATAAGGTGGATGGATTTATACAGTTAATAATCATAATCCAATGATTCCTGTTTCTCGATACGATTTCGTAACACGTTATAAGAAGAAAAATAAATGATAGTCAGATAATCGAATACCCAGAGTGAAAAATCTACTATATACATTTTCTACGTATACAATATATATGTACAATATTTATTCCCATTTCTATACACGAGTCGACAATATCTAGAAGAAAGTTACGGGGAGAGAGAAATTTTAGTGCAAAGTTCTACTCACACATCGGAGATACGTAGTTGCTTGGAAAGACGCCCGATACTCCGTTCATCTCGCCTCTCCACCACGCCGCGTCTTCCTTAGCGAGGACTGTTATTACTTCTCCTTTCTCAAAGCTCAACTCGTCCTCGTTGAGCGCTTGATAAGGATACAGGGCCATCACACGCTCTGAGAACAGACAAACGTTGCATAAGCTTTCGTAAATAGTCTGTAAATCAAAGTCGAGTAAACACTCACCGATGTTGGGATCCGTCGGAGAGTCTTGATACCTGTGAGATACAGGAGTGCTGCGGTTACTGTTGCTCCCTAATAACTTAACGTAAGACGCAGGGAACCAGCCAATTTGTCTTTTTTGACCACGAGCCTGTAAAAAATATGATCGTAGGATAAAATCGCGTCGGATAAAAGAATGTAGAAATATGCTTGCCTGCAGTTCTCCTTCCCACCAGCCAGTTTCTGTCTTTTTACGAATCATGATCAGCTGTCCTCTGTGTAGATTCAATTGCTCGGGACTAGTCGCTTGATAGGGAGCGATGACTTGACCGATTTCAGGCTTCTTACCTCTTGCCTAAACAATGATTCAAATTTTAGCTAGATTTCCAGTGATTCTGGAGCTGAATTGAAATTGAAAGTCTAGAATATCAGAGGCGAGAAGAGTGGTGCAAACATGCGATAATTATTAAAAATATCGATTATCTTTTGATGAACGAAAAAAATTCAAGTTCATGTAAGATTGATGAATCACACAGAATAAAACATGAAACAACGATTTTGCAAGATCACAATTGATGAAAAAAAAAAGTGCGATAATTAATTTTATCTGTAAAAATATTTCTAGTCCCAGAATCTACTTACCAAAATTATTATACTTTACATACATGGGTTCAAAAAACAAATAAATACATTATACCGATGCGAAATGTGGAAAAAAATTAATTCCAAAGCGGGTATGAAGGATACTATAGAAGATGTCATACCATAATTATGACTAATATCAAAATTAAGATCGTGTTTAAAAAGGTAAAAGAAACACTGCGGATGGGAAAACAGGCGAACGGACTAAAAATACCTTGGGGTACTGCGGCGTGGACGGCAAAGCATCAGCGCAGCATCCAAAGGAAGCAAGCGCAGCCATACATGTTAGTATTTAAGAAAGCCACCACAAGAATTTTGATAATGATAACGAATCGTAACGAGAGTTAACTGAAAAAATCGAAAAAATTCGAATGGTTTTTCTTGTAGTGGCTACGTCCTGGCATTCTTGGGGTAGAAACATTAATTTTGAATAGACATTTAGACATTTCATATCAGAGGAATAACACCTAGTTAAACATTATCGTTTGAAAACATCCGTTCAATATATCGGGGGGAAACGACTAAACATTCCTATCCGGTTTATATTGTTCAAAATCTTGGTTTGTGCGAATAGTTGTTCGTGTCTGTTAGTAATGAGGATTTAAAAAATATACTGATTATGATTAAAAATCCATCTAAAAGATTTTCAGTAAATTGTGTCGTGTTAATCCTGTGGGCCAATAAATTGTAGCGTGTTAATAATAATTTGTGCAAGTGCTAAAGAAAATCATTCGCCAGTAGAAAACCCATGCGGAGATTACTTATGGTTTTGGGATAACATAAAAAGACATCAATTTGTGAGCAACGGAGCGATTAAAAAACAAAAAACAAATTTCTTTCAAATTCAACGTCTAGATTCCGTTCAAATTCAATAAAAAACATCATTTTGCCTGGCTGGCAAAGTATTTTTAATTTACAAGAATTACAATCTCACAAATTGATGCGTGCAATAGATATGTGAAATAACGTTGAAACAAAGATCGTGTGTTTTGTAACTACCTTAGAGGAGTCAGTGTCGCTGCCAAGATCCTCAGACTGTGTAGAAGTATAAAAAATAATCCATCACGTAACAGAAATAAAAAGAACTAAAAACATGTCGATCATATTCTACCAAAATGAAAAACAATAAAGTGTAATTCATGTGTGCCTCAGAAGAGTTATGTTACTCAAGACTTCTAACACCGGATCTCCGTCCTAAACCCAATAGCCAAACCACATCGCCCGTGAAATAACTAATAAAAATCACCATATAAATTCATAAAATCGTTTTAACGAATTCTTTCATAGTTATTCCTGGAGCATTCTAAAGAAGAAAGAATCGTTCATCTCGAAACACCGCGCTTGTTAGGTCCTAGAGCTAATCCATCTCTGTGTAGCGATCGATGGGATTGATATAAACTTTATACCGAAGTAAACATTACCTGCTGTGCAGACATGGCAGCAAAGTCCGGTAGCTCTGCTCTGTCCTCGGCCTCCTCCCTCTCTTCTTCGAGCTGCTCCTTAGTTTTTTCCTGTAGCTAAACACACACACACACCCAAATTCTACCTTACAAGTACGTAAAACTTGATACAAGCTGTTAAAACTATTATCGGGGTAGTTTTTTCCACCTAGTATAAAAAATTCAAGCCTGGTTTGAGATCAAGTTTCAAATATTAAAAGCAGGTACTTGGACTCGCTCGCTAGATAATAAACAACGGGGAGTTAATCAAACCCGAGGGATCCTCGTCTGGAAATAATTTCAAAAGCACGTAGAGACTATGAGTACGGAAACTAAAAATGTTATTGAATTTTACCATGAGTTAGGTGTTACAAATAGCATTTACAGCTGATCGATTATCCCTGGAAGCATTAATGTTATTCAAATCCAAATATTTTATCCCTTGATAGTGAAACTTTCAGCTGGTTATAACAAACAATGAGTTACCGGTGTTCCTTGCGCAGAATTTGGTACGTCGACCGGCTCTGCCTTAACTTCTCCGACCTCTGCGACCGGGGTAGAAGCTTGCGCGACCGGTACCGGACTTGCTTCGGGAATTATATCAGGCGCAATCGTAGCCTGACCCAAACACACGTGCATGTTAAAAAATCGAAAGCTAAAAATCGTTAGTTTTGCCTCAAATTTCAATGCCAAAGTCGTACCAGTTCTGGATTATCGCACTTTTCCACATAATTCGACGGGAATATTCCGACCCGGTCTCCTATCACGCCGGTCCACCAGTCACCCTCTTTCTTCGTTACCATCATCACCTCGCCCTGGTTGAAACTGAGGTCTCCCGTTTCGGTCGAGGCGTACGGATACAGCGAGACGTACCACTCGTCAAAAGCAGCGCCAGGGGGCGAGAGTACCTCGCTCTTAATAGGCGTGATAGCTTTGATGTACGATTTTGGGAACCAGCCTTCTAAACCGTTGAGCTCGCCGTACCACCAATTGTCCTTTAAAATATAAAAACAGCGTTGATAACATCCTCGCAGTTTCCCAATTACCGAAACGAACCTGTTGCTCCGTCACAGTTATCGTATCTCCTTTGTTGAACGAAAGGTGCTGCTGGATCGTAGGACGGTACTGGTACAAGGCAACGGCTTGCAAGTTACAGACCAAGCCCAGACCCAGAGTTGGAACGATCGGCTCCACCGCTGGGCCTTCCCCGCCGAGGGATCCGGCGTCCGATACGTTTTCAGGAACTTCTGCGATTCCTCTGTTAACATGAATATAAATCAGTTACACGAGTCAGTTTCAGAGCGAGAAATTTGTAAGCGCGAACGTACTCCAATGTTCTTTTCTCGAGACTGTCTTGCTGGAGGAAAGCATCGCCGGTATCGATCACGGCATCGACTTCAACCGGTTCTACGTAAGACTCTGGGAACCAGCCAGTGTGCCCTCGGATTTCTCCAGCCATCCAGCCAGGTTCTGCGTTTTGTACGGGTGGTACCTGCGAGTAGGTGTTATAAGGATTAACGTGAACCTCAGAGAGCTAAGAATGATAGAATTGGTAACTGACAAGGATAATATCTCCAGGTTGGAAGGATATCTCGTCCTGATTCCGAGCAACGAATTCGTACAAGGCTCTGTACTTCGTTGCCCCGGTATTGTCGCCGGTGATTGTGGCGTGGGAGATGGGAGCGTTATCAACGGGCCAGGAGTCCGTGTTCACCGGACCAGGATCTGCCCAGGTATTGTTGTCGCCCCACGCGGAAGTTGCGAAATTTGATTGACCGGTGCCGGTTTGAAGTTCAGTAACTTTGCTTTTCTTGTCGTTGAACGAGTTGTAGAGCTGGCTGCATTCGGAAACGAGACTTTTCATCTGCTTCTTTATGTCGTCGAGGTGGCTGTTGTTGTTCTCGATGTCTTTCATCTTCTCGTTTATCTAGATTCGGACAGATTAGCGATGAAATAGTATTTTTTATAGTCTTCAAAAAATGTGTATCGAACCTGCTGCTGCATGTCCGCTATCTTGTCCCTCATCTGTTTCAAGGTGATTTGTTTACTAGCCGAAGCCATTTTGATCGCCTCCTGTCCCGCCGCATCCTGGGCGTTGTTCAGTTTGTTCTTGGCTTCGATCCTAGCTTTCTCTTGGCTCAACGAAAGCAGCCTCTGATTCTGTTCTCTGAGTTTATTTTTCAACGCCGACATCTCCTGGAGCTGAGAATCTCGGGTGGATCGCATACCGTCGATGGTTGTTTTAACACCAGACACACCGACTCTGGTATCGCATATTTTCTGCGATAGCTCCTTCACTTTTTCATTCTGAAAACCGGATAGCAACGAATTTTGTCATTTTGTCAACATATAAAAAATATATTTGAAACCCACCAGACTCCCCAGTTCTATGGTGAGGCCCTGATTCTTTGCCTTCAGTTTGAGAAGTGTGTCCTGTTCTTTCTGTCTCTGCACCTGAAGTTCCTGGGATTTTTGCTTCTCCCATTCCAATTGCCTTTGTCTCTCCATTTCTCTGCGATAATAGAGCGAAATTAGCATCAAAATTCAGTGTAGAAAGTTAATTTTAGAGAAATCCATGCAAGCAAATCTGTTTTCTACTTTCTAGCAGCTTCTCGCTGTTCCTGCGCTCGTTTTCTCTGCTCCTCTTTTTCTTGTTCAATTTCCTTCTGTCTTAGCATCTGCTTTTCGATCTCAGCCTGACGTCGTCTCTCCTGCTCCAGTCTGAAAATGATCGATATTTTATCGTCCAATAATCACAACGTTGACAAAAATCGATTAACTATATCCTCAAGTTTCGCACCTAATTTTTTCTTGTTTCTCCGCCTCTTCCCTTTCTTTACGCTCCCGTTCCTCTTGCTCCTTACGCTGAATCTCCAACAGAGTTTTGCGTCTACGTTCCAGTTCCGCCTGACCCTTCTCGAAGTTTTCTTTCCTCTTGTTCTCAAACGACGTCTGTAGATTGAAGAACAATTTCCACGGTTCATTAATTTTCACATAGCTAAAGCTTTCGAGTAGATATAGAATAAACCAGGAGTTAACAAACCTGAGGCATGCCAGCGGACGGATCCATGTTCTCAGCAGTCCCTTGTGACGTGACGCTACCCTGCCTCTGCCTCCTGAACGTCGGTGGTATAAGATCGAGCGGAAGAGTCGGTGCGATTTTTTCACCAGCTAAAGCCATATCGCACAGATGCATCGCCAGGACGAACTCCTCACAACCCAATCGACCGTCGACATCCATGTCTGCTAATGACCTGAACGCAAAAATAGCGAATATTAATCACCGGAGAAAAATTTCAGACTGTTATAGAAGCTAATGAAAAGTGGGAAAGATATATCTCACCAAATTTGGGCTAGAATGGCTTGAGGCAGTTGAGACTGAACCATGATGTTCCTAGCTTGGGGTCCCGACAGAAATCCAGACCTAGTTCTATCCCAGGTATTGAATAGCTGAGTGTATTTGAGCTTAGTTTGATGAGGAACGGCCCATTCGACTAGCGGGGATCCAGCCGAGTGTTGACTATGTTGAGAATCGAGAGAACCAACTCTATCTATACTTGGCGGTCTGGTAGTCGTGCTTATCGGAGAGCTCGTCGAAACTGGAACAGGATTGCTGTTCACCATTGACGGACCAATTGGTGGAATATTTCCCATAAGCTGCTGCGTGTTTGTTGGAATAGCGACTGGAACACCTGCTGAAATAATTCACAGCCTCGTTCACATAGATTCTGGGAGTGAATTTATTAATTACAGTTAAAAATCAGCACCTGCAGACATTGGAGCGATCGATGCAACCGGTGCCATTGTTCCAGCCGCCATAGGCGGTAACATGGCTGATTGCATCGGCATCGTTCCTCCCATTCCAAAAGCTGCCATTGGCGTTGGATTCGTATTCAGAGGTGCGATCGGCGCTACGGTCGGCATACCTGTGGGAATAGGATATTTCAGTAAGATGCTTCAAAGCTCGTAACAACGTTTAAGGGGGGGCTCTATCGCTATCGTATCGGTCACAGCGAGCTGGCCATCCACTCAGAGAAAAATCAATTCTCGTTATGAGTTGCTTGATTGGTGAAGCCCGCCCTTAATAACGATGACCATGAAGAGTATCTCATTTGTGATGGAATTTCGATTGATATATTGTCTGAGCTTGCGAATAACATGAGGAAAGGGGTCATCGAGCTAATTAAACGGAACAAAAAATATGTAATATTGTTAAACGAAGGATAGCGAGGAAATTATGGAGAAAATAATTTGTGTGTGTGTGTGTGTGTGAATATGAATGGAAATCAATCGACGCAACATAAAAACAGCAAACATAAATTCATGATCGATAATTTATGTTAGGGTATCTACTTTTAAATACCTTCAGAGAAATCAAACTCGAACAAGTCTGTAAAAAAGAACATGTGTGAGAATAAAAACTGTTTGTGTTAGACGTGAATCTCGATTCGCTCGACTACAAACTCCTATTTTCATCCTTTGGTGACTTTCAATATTTTATTATCGATACTTTCAAACATATTTACCCAGAGGTGCGGAGGCAGTCATCGGTTGCACAGGTTGAATCGGAGGAATTATCTGTGCCGCGGGCTGCATTTTTACCGGCGACATTCCCAAGTTAACTGGACTGTTTGGGAAAGACGGAGGGGCCGGTTTCGGAGGTGGTCCACCGATCAATGGCACCGTACCTGTTACGATTGATTTACCAATGAAACAAATTCAGAGAACGGTTTTAATCGACGGTTGGATATTCATTGGCGAAATTTCTTCGATCAAAGAAACAGTCTACCGAATCCCGATATTTATAGACATTTGTGAATCATCAATCTGAATTCATTACAAAGCACTTATTGTTTTGTTATTTTATCTCTATATAAGATTGTCGATAAAACTCGTTACTCGTTGAAAAACAAATTGGTAACCGGTTTACAATTGGAAAATAAAAAACAACACAGAGACAATGCACACAAAACATCGAGTAGACAATGAGAAATAATTCTCCGAAGCCAGGGGCACACAGTGCACTGTTTAGCGGTAAGCTGAAATTATTCTATCCATCGTTTCTGAGTACATCGATGACGTACCGATGGACGATGGCGGTGTGGGTCTTTGTGGCGGTGGACCAGCTGAAGCGGAGTCAGGCGCTCCTTAGTGCGGCAGAAAAAAAGGAGTCGAAAGGATGATATGAGAATAAAATAACACGACAAACGTAACGGTCAATCCAGAATTGTAATCTCGATAGTTTCAGTCAGTGATCATGAAAAATGAGTAATTTTTAGTATCATGCAACTAAAAGGGGGGAAGAATAGAGAATCTGAGTTTGTAAGCAGAGAAAGAATGCCGTCACACCAAAAGCAGATATTGAACAATCAAGCTTGACACCTACCGAAGGAAGAATATGAATATGCAGGCCGCGTGGGTACCATTGGTGGCACAGAATCAAAGGATAAATCAAGAAGATTCGCTACCAGAATAAAAGTAAGAAAAATTAATAATAGGATGCGAAATTGACTGTGAAAGGAACTGGCAATACAACATCGACACGTAATTAAACACGAGTGTGAAGAACGGGTAGATAACAGTTTCATAAACGTCCGAGGCAATTCTATTGGCCGATTACGAATTCAGAGCAAAAAGCCAGTGAGTAATAGGGGAATATTTATCTCCATTCTGATAAAATGATGTTAAAAACAAAATAATCGAAACTCTGCCTAGAGGAAAAAACAAACGGGCCAGTTTCTGTTGAACTGAATGTTAAAAGATCAACTACAACTTTATTACAGACGTTTCAAACTCGATTCAGGCATAAGAAACTGAAATGAAACAAAAAAACCGACTTCAAAACCAAACTACTCAACCGATTTTGATGAAATTTATATGGGACCAATCTGAAAGTATACCCTTTCGAATAAAAAAAGAATTTTCCAAATCGGTTTATAAATAACGGAGTTCTGAGGTAACAAACATTTAAAAAAACGAAAAAAATTGAGCACCTCCTCCTTTTTTGAAGTCGGTTAAAAATCTGCGGATCGGATAGCCAAAAAACTTGGATTCATATTCGGAACAGTTATCTAATAGTTTTTCATGCATCATAAATAAACAACATTGACTTCTTGACCAAAAAAAGAAAAATCTTTACACTCGTTTCAAGACAGAGGCATACGAGACGTACCCATGGAAGGGGGTGCAGGTCGAGCAGGTGGCTTTGACGTTGCGTAACTAGCAACGACGTGTGTACTAGGACCGACGCACTGTCTATTCTGATGTGAGGCTACAAGGTGTAACACATATAACATACGAGCTCCTCTAGACAGTGTATTAGTATCTAAAGTGCCGCTAAAAACCCTCGGATCAATTAATTAACTTATGCGATAATTTTATCCCTTGACTATGTTATTCTAGGTGTCTATCGTCATTCGATCTAACATTCCCGGCTTAAACTATCTTCTATGTTTCGTGCAGCAGTGTTAGTGTCGATTGGATAACATTTCTGCTTCCCAAGATAGAAAAATCATTTTCCTTTTTTTTTCTATGCAATTTGTCGCTGAGTTTAGATCCTAAAGTACGACTAGACACGCATTCTCATATTTTCTGTGATCGTTCAAGAGGGGGCTTCACCGATCAACGCAACTAGAAGAAGTATTGATCACTGATGGTTGTTGATTTTTTGCTGAATGTGTTTTTGTGCACCAAGTGTACACGCCAAATTTCATTGACAAATATCGAAAATTGTAGGAGTTACAGATTTTCATACCTTCAGCTGTAAAGTAGAATGACTCTCACAATTTTGAATATTTTTGCAATCAAATTCAAGGTTCATCATTCTGAGCAATCAATGGTGGCAGAATTTTGATCTCTCACGTTGGGCTACGTACGGAAATTCGTCGAGATTCAAATCTAGTTTTCCCGCCTTGGACTGTACAACATTTTTTCGGGGAATGGGGTCAAAATTCCGAACGACTATGCGCCAAAAGGCCATAATTCTGATCTTAAAAGTACCGAATGGCATAATTCCGAATTTTAAATCGCCCAAAAGGCATAGTTTTCGAATGAAAAAGGCTTTTTCCAGCAAGTATTCGGCAAAACCGTGCAAAACTCTTATTTTGCTACTTTTTATTCGGAATTATGCCTCTTGATTACTTTTAAATTCAGAATTATGACTTTCGGCGCATAGTTGTTCAGAATTTCGAGTCCGT
Organism: Euura saliciscinereae; assembly: GCA_018420115.1. Lineage (NCBI taxonomy): Eukaryota > Metazoa > Arthropoda > Insecta > Hymenoptera > Tenthredinidae > Euura > Euura saliciscinereae. The sequence continues at coordinate 38,689 of JAFFZH010012644.1, forward strand.
TCCGTTTTTTCGAACATAAAACAGCATTCAGAAAGAAAAAGCCAGCTCTCTGTGACCGATACTTCTTGTAGCTACTTCTAGCGGCGGAAACCCCCTTCAATGGGTTCAAAGTGACTAGAAGACATTAAATTCTGATTTCGATCGACTCACCCATTGGCATGGACATAGGTGGGATTGGACGCATCGGCTGCGAACCTGGTCCACCAAGGCCTGCAATACCTTGGGAAGTCGGCATCCCGTTCAAGTTACTTCCGTTCATTAGATTAACCATGTTCCCATCTTTACCAAGCAGTATTAAATATCGTTAAAGCGAATAGAATAAAAAGAGCGATAAAATTTGTTAGTGTTATAAAAGTGTTTAGAGAAAAAGAATCTTTGTTTCTGAAATTCCCAAGCTTGATGTAATCAAGTATTCCGCAATAGTTTTGATCTCTGGTTCACAGCGGAAGGAAATGTGGATCGTTACCGTTTGGAATGACCTTCAGGCTCCGTATCAGAGCGTTCGGAAGCGTAGCGGGGATCTCGAATCCTCGGAGCTTCAAGTTTATCAGCTTACAAGCGATGCTGAATTCGTTGAGATCCATCTTCCCGTCTGCATCCGTGTCGGACAGTCCCCTAAATTAGTATAAAAAGAAAACCGGTTTTATCGGAATGATTGATTAAGATGGGTCGAATTTTGTGACTCGGAAAGACTTTTGAATGCAGGTTTGAAAATTCTCTGACCTATTCAGATAAAATTTAAATTGTTTCGAGACGAATCTGGAAAAATTCTGCACCCTAAAATTCGTATCTCAATGTGATTCGAGACTCCAAGCTTCTTGGAATTGGAATCATTCAATTAAACAATACAACAAACTATGGAAAAAATTCTTTCGTCGTTTATCTTTCGACGACAATTAGAAATATTGGTAAAAATACAGAGAAAAAATAGTTAACAGTGTTAAAAATCTCAATTCACAGAAAATACAGTTCCAAATATCATTTTCAACGATCTGAATGTTTCTTTTCTCGATTTATCTTGCCGATCCGGGTCAGAAAATTGGAAGCAGGTATCTTCTGAGGGCGAGATTAATAGATTGACCTAATCGCTGAGTTTTTAATTCAATATTCAACCACGCAAACGTCCGATTCGAGATGTTTGATCAAATTTCTTGACTTCTTTCTAGTTTCCTGGCTTTCTGGGTCCGTAACGACCGTGTTTATTCTGAAAACGGGCCGGTAGGGCAATAATTCGTCTTTATATGTTACCATATCTGCCCAAGAGTCGCCGGCGGCAATCGGGACTGAAGTAAGAAGCCCTTGGCTTGTTCTCCAGTGATGATTCCATTCACAGGCTTCAGAGAATTGAACTGTTCCTGATATCGAGCTCGATCTCGAGGGTCGATCACCCACGGATCCACACCTGATGAAAATAAGATCGTAAATATATCACAAAAACAGGAGGATAGACGAACCGAGTGAAATCGGTAGAATAAAACGAGTCGATTCAAATTTCAATCGATTCTAGGGTCTCGTAACGTGCTTGAAATAATTCTACGTCAAAATCCTCAAGGTTTTCAACTAGACTCGACGACGAGCAGAGAAACGGACGTGAAATTGATTTTGTGACGTTAGTTCGATCGTCGAGAGGCAACCTAACCTATATTTCAACGATATAATAGAATATAAAATAGCCGTTGTTCGTTATTCTGGAGGAATTATGACTAAAGTTTAAAAAAAAACGTGAATTAATCGAGGATAAATTAATTGTTCGATGTTTAAAGTGCGAAATTGAGGTTTGTTATTTACCTAGTGCTGCTGCCGCAGCCATCTCTCTCGCTCACAGGCCGGAGAACGCCTACAAAAAAAGATAAGGAGATGAAAAAAGAAACGTGTAAATCAAATTTCATTCATACCTAGTCTAGTCGTAAAGATGGAGATGAACGATACGATAGACGCGATAAAATCGATGCACTTTACAGTTACGTAAATGTATACGTATAAGCGAGCTGTGATACTATGTGCATAGATACGAGACAGAAAGATAAGTGGGTAGAGTAGTTTAAAGGTTATTGAATCAGATAAATGAGAGTTAATTGAATAAATGACCTAACAGACCCGTGGAGGTCGTGAACTAGGAAATTGATCAACGTGTGTCATATCGTTGTTGGAACATTGTATCGCTTTGCAATCTCAAACCGAATGGTAAGAAACACGGGACAGAAGGGAGAAGAAAAAATCTAAACTGACAAAAATCGTTGCGGTACGAACCTCGGTGTTTAAATTAGTCCAG
>JAFFZH010012647.1:0-25080 GCA_018420115.1 Euura saliciscinereae
CTTGCTGAACAGTTACTTTCTGCGCGCGCCCCATACAATATTTTTTTACGGAAAAGGCATTAATAGTCACTTTGACGCCAGTTGAGTTCCGCACGAACTGCGTATAGGAGCTGCTGTAAAAGGTAGTAGAGAGGGGGTAACTTGCGGTATAAAGACGTTATTCCGCAACTTTGACATGCGCACTTCGAACTGCGCATCAAAGTTGCGGAATAAAGACTTCATACCGCAACTTTGAACTTAGCGGTATAAAGTGCCACTTGCCGGAACGAAGACAGGCGTCAAAAGGTGACTTTTCAATGCCTGTGCCGTAAAAATGGATTTAAGACTCATTTCCAATGATTATTTTTCGTTTTTAAGTGGTTCGTTTCCTTTCTTCAGGATCCGAAAACAAGTAGTCAAGTGGCTGTTCGGTTCTATTGGGAATGAGTTACGACGATCAAAGACGAGAAATTATTTTACGATGTAATAAGCAATTATTTCTGAGTACTTTTGGAAGGCTGAACCCCTCCTTCATCAAACGGCTCGCAAAAGCTCTTTACGGGCCTTTTAGTGTCGTTCCAGATCTATCATTTACACTTTAATTGAAAACGCTCGTCGCTAACGAGTTTTCAAATAGAAATAGCAAGTTTCCAGTATTTGTCCCGAGTTGAAGGAGGCTGACGCGATTTCATGTTGATATCAGTTTTTATTTTATTGCCGTATAACAGCATGTACACGGAACATATACTATCCGCGTGTACCCCGGAGGCTTTGACGCGGTACCTGCCTCTGTAAAAATCCATCGGTGAGAAATAGTCGGGAATAATCCGTGGCATCATATCTGAATATATCTGAAACGTATCCCGATATAAGTTTTCGACGACGTACGGTATTTTCACCTCGTGAATATCGACTAGATTCACCAAGAAAATATACAAACTTGCCTTGGGGCGGAGAGACCCCTTATACCGAGTCTAAGAAATGTCTTCTTTGAAATGTCTCTCAAGAGACACGATCTAAAAACCGATAACCTGAAATAAAGATTTACCCAACACGTATTTCTTGTATATACCATGAAGACAGAATAGGTTTAAGAAATTCGAGCCATCTTAAGACCCGTCGCGAGGAATATCGATTATCTTCCTCCCCCGATAAAGGAAGCCTGATATAATACCTTGTAAATATAATTCCGTTAGTTTCCACAAGGTGATCCAATCGCGAAGACTTCCAAAAGTTCTTGCCCGAATAAAACGTCCGAATTTTACCGTTTCGAACGAGACCACGACGTTTTATTCTCCCTTTCTTTGACCCGCGTTCGCAAACCCTTCACCCTTCACCCTTCACTTTTTACCCCCCAGGCAATGATCTGCGGCACGAAGATAGGTCACTGATCAACTTAATTACACTCCCTCGCGTATTTGGGGTGTCTTGAGGACGACACCCTTCGCCGGCTATCCGAAATTCCGACCCTAATGCTGCAAGCTCACCCATCCCTCGAATCGTTTGAGTAAATCGGATTCAGCTATTCGGATTAATTCCAAGTACGGAATCGATAATTGGGAACGACTCTCGAGAGATAAAAATAACGTCACTAATCGAACGGTTCGGCTTTTTTTTTGCCGGGGGTGGGTGGCGGAAAAGCCTCGTTTAAGCCAATAAAATTCATTTAATATTTTACCGTTTTTGGTTCGGAGGCTCAAATAGATCTGGGAGCTTGCGAGGGGCTTCCCTAATTGAAACCATGGGTTAAGCTCCGGAGGGCGAGTTTCAATTGTTTTCGACACGCTATCGCCCGCCATCTTTGGCTCCCTTGAGGTTCTAGTCTGCACGTTGTGCAGCAAACCTCTATTTAGCAGCAATGATTCACCCCCCCCTCCCCCCCCCCATCATGAAATTTTACCTCGTTTCTAGCCTGTTGATATGATTAGAAACAGTAGAAAAAAAAACTGAACTATTTTGCATGTTTTCCCAGGAAAAGTACAAAAAAATATACCCTGCAAGAATTTCCATAATTACTTCGGCTTGTTATCAAGGCGTGAGGTTAAATTTATGGAGGATTAATTTCGTCGACATGCGTGTAGTTCTCACGTCTGCCAACTCGACCATATATATCATATATTTCTTGCGTTAATATTAAGGGTTTCGTTTCAGTAGCGGCGTGGAAAAAGTGAGGTCTTAATATTTGAAAAAAAAAAAAAAACTGGATACACTGGGAATACTTGACGGCAAGGATTTCGTTACGTCTGTTATTTCACCCCTATTGCGTAATGAAATACGAAGATTCACGAAATCAGAAAAGTTTCTGGTAAAACTTTCGAGACCCAGGAAGCTCGAGATTACGAGTGAAGAACAATAGGGCAAATAACCGAACGTTGACGTTGCTTATGAATTAAATAACGCGGGGGTTGGATTTATCGAATGACTTTATAACGCATGGCGAAATCGGCAAATGGTTATATAAACACATACAGAACGTGGAACTTGTACTGACAATGAATAAAAGATGGCTTTTTGAATCCACGGTGGCTAGATTACGAGATACTTGAAGCAAATCTTCGAGAGTGTATCGTGCGTATTGGTTAATTCATAAGCCAGTTCGCCCTCGCCATGAAAGAGAAAAAAATAAATAAATGAAAATAAAAGAAGAAAAAAAAGGAACAACAACCAGAAGAAACGAAGGAATACGATCCGGGCCTGCCAATTTGTTGCTGTCCGTTACCTTCGCCAACTAAACTCTCGAATTGTGCTACAAATCCAAAGGTCATCTTCTTCGGGGACAAATTGGGGCTCTGCCCTCTTGTATTATATATTTGAGTACCTCACGAAAAAGACAATCAAGTCATATTTATTATTTTTAAATTCCAAATAAAAATATGAATTGCAAAACAGTATTGTACTTCTTAGAAACAATGTAGAATAGGACTCAACAAATGATTCGGTGCGAGCTTTCAATTTGGATTCGATCAATTATGGGTGGTTATTATTCAAAGCATTTTCGATTCTTCGCGGTTAGCTCGACGAATACCATTCTGATTATCTAGACTATAGTTTCAGAGCGAGATAATCTCTGGTATATTGATCAAAATGGGACACAGGCTGTGTATGAATTGATATGTATATTGATAGACATGCAGACGTGTTTGATCGCTGAAGATTAATTAATTGAAACTGTCTCGAATCATGTGAGTAGATTCGACGGGAATACTGACGGGTGGATCGCTGGAATTATATTATATTCCTGAAATAAAAGTGTAAAGAGAAAAACCGCAAAATGTACCACGTTCATTTTGTACTTTGGGTATTTCGCACGTCAGTGATCTGGATTATTCCCCGAATTACGGTACAGGATTGAATAAAAGAAGAATTAATCGTTCGGATGGAGAATGGGAGCTTTGCTATTTTCAAGCTACAGATTCTGAACGAGTAAAGTGAGATATCGTTAATTCTAAATCACGATTCACAAACCAGATCCCGTACAATTTCTGGGTTAGGTAGAATGTTTCCCCCTGAAACTCACCGCAGGACTTTACAGTTGGGTGAAATTCCTTCCACTTTCGCGACGTTAATTTAGCTTCGTATCACCACGTTGGCTGAGAAGCATTGTTTAGTTACCTATTCTTACCCGTTGCGAGAAAGAAAAGTAGAGAGTAAAGAGCTTGTCGCGATACATTCAACGATATCCAATTAATGCGATTGCGGATTTACTTGAAAAATAATGACCCTAGTCGAAAGAAAACTTTCGGTACTATTTCTCTGAATCCAGAAAATAAGAATAAGTTTTCATCGTTCCTTCAGTCCTGGAACTTGTTAAGAACCAATCGGTTCTTTTGTTTTCCTTTATAGTACTTTTGCTAAAACATTTCAAGCTTTGAGCTCCGCACTCCGCTTTACGAGCAAAGAGTACGAAGCGGTTTTCCGTTTTAATGAGGCAATGCTTACCAATATTTTCCGATATCTTAGGGATAGACGGTTGTATAACTTGATGAACTTTCCATTCTCCTAAGGGACTATATATTTTTTTCTTTGTGTTATGTTTTTGCTATTCGATTCTGAAGGCATTTATACAAGTGCCTGCCGGTTCCCTTCTGACCAGAATTATCCGTTGATTGAATTACCTAGCGAAATATGATACGGAAAATGCAATCAATTTTGATATTCAACGTCGCTACGCCGGTTCCACTTATTGTTAACTGTAACCCAGCGAGTTGATCAAATTGGTTATACCATAACAAAGATCAAATACAGTTCCGAACGATTTAACCGAATCCGATGTCATGGTTAGTAAATTTAATATCACAATCTGTTGCATGTTATACGCGGCACGTATACAATAATCCATATTTCTATTACCGTACGCCATGGTTACATTACTCCATGGTCAGTTGTGACAGAGAATTTCCCTCTGAAGAAACATCCAACTTGATAACGAAAAAGATGTGCACTTTGCTTCCAGAATATGAAAAATGTATCTGATTCATCTATAAATTCGAGATTTCCAGGCACCGCGGAAGTTGAGCTTGCGAAAAGCACCGATAAGCCGAAACGAGGTGTCATTTTATTCTCAATGGAATCCTCTGATCTTTCACAGAACCGATCTTCTATGAATGAAAATTTGATTTCAAAAATCAAACATTGAACCTAACATCAAAGTATAACTTTTTGTCAATTTCAGAAATGTTTTTGTGTGTTTAGAGACAAAAAATAGTCAAACCCAGAAACCCTTACGTGAAACTTAAGACATGATGGTATAAACATAGAAGCTCTACTTTCGTGGTTCAGTTGTGACTTTTCTTAGAAAAAAAAAACAACGAATTATTGTATTTTGAAGCCTTATTCTGTATTTTCTCGTTATCATATACCCTTAGTGATAAGATACTCAAGTTAAATTCTGTCCAAGTCGATAAGCAGCCAAATGAGTTGACGTCAACCAATCATTTCGTAGCCCCCTGTGAGTTCAATCAGTTTAGGAATAGAAAGATAGAAAAATCGCTCACCGCAAGCTCCTTCATTTTTGACCCTTGTGTTTTTTCTGCGTGTACAGCTCTCCTGACGAAGATGACAGTGGTTAATATAGGTGACATTATCCGATCCGCAAACAGGTTTCGGTATGGGTGAGCAGTCTGTTGGGCATTGGCACAGGGCTCTACCGCTCTCAGAGACCACGCAGGAGCCGCCCCAGGCGCAGAAGGTCTTCTCGCACGGTTCTGAAACGAGAATAGGAAAATCTTTGAGGACAGGACATAATGTTGGAAGAGGCGGCTCGATCGGTTCCGCGCAGATTGCTGATCGCTATCCACCTCGTACGCGTGCATAGTCAATTTTTTTCCAACACGAAACTCTTCTCGCCCCGAAATTAGCCGAAATGCGACCGAAGGAGAAAGTCGCGACATTTTATACGAAAAGACTTGGCTCCAAGAGCTTTTCTGGAGCTTTTAACTTCCCGAACTATTCCAGTTCTAGCTGAGAATTTCTCTTTGAAACTGCACCGGCACGAGGGCATCCCGATCGAGCTGTAAGCTTCAGAAGGGACTTATTTGTAATGGTCGAGCTTTTACGGTGAGAAGACTTTGTCCTCAGTCTAAGTCTCCACTTCACCCCGGAGCTTTTTATCATGAAATCGTCTGTTACTTTTTTTTATTCCTTCAACACACAGATCTGCAGAGTGGAGTTGACGAGCTTTCAGTCAATGTTGCTCGAATAGCTCTCATCAGCTAATCGCATGAAATAGTAGAAGAGCGAGTTTCGTAGCCAGGTAGGATGTTATCGGTTTTTTCGCGACGATTTGGCACCCGGCTAATTTTATCGAAGGACCACGCTTCGTCGGCAACTCCGAGTCCGGTAAGGTAACGAAACGATTATCTCGTCCCTTTCGGAGATTGGAGAAAGCCGGATGAGAGTTTTTTCACCGTCCAGTCGAAGAGGATTCGTTCATTTGATTAGTCGCAGAGAGTTGTACAGCCCATAGACTGAGAGATAGCCGCTCCTAGGAACGGCGACCAGGAAATTACTTTTTCCCATCCGTCGGTGAAATTTTAGGAAAATTTATTCAACGAATCCGAAACAAAAATCGCAATTCCTTAAAGGATATTGAGAAATGTGTCTCTGACATAAATTTGCCGTATGTTCACCAGCCCGACTTGTGTTCAATACGTATATTGCCAGCACCTGTGACAGCTCAACTCAGTCTCGTTCGCTTCGATATACCCGCACCGTCAATCATTCTGAATATTTAAAACACAAGGTATGGATGTTATGGGAAGAATTGAAGAACGAGAATAGCACTTTTTTTTCAACAAAAACATCTTTGTTCGGATGACTCTGGGCTGCGAAGACGTTTGAAGGATGTATTAAAGGAGGACTAAGTGATTCGCAAACAATTTTTATCTCCCTCTGCATTATTGAAGGATGTGAAAATGCGAATTACGTTTTTTCCTTCTCTGTTGAAATTTTTTTTTAGCTAAAAAGCTAATAAAAATAGGAAATTTGTATTCACAGGTTTGGGATCTATGAGCGAAATGCGGAATCGATTCCTCACGGAGGTCGAGCGGGGGGGAAATGACGGATAAAAAAAATGGCGTACGTTGGAGAAAACCCGAACGCTAATCCTTCTACGACCAGTCATTAATATACCCGACGAGTTGAGCCGACAAAAAATCTCCTGTCTCGATGTAGCCAACCGCGAACTTCCAGTGCTTTGCACCGCGGACTGGTATACGCCATCTTTGACGTCACCCTTTGAGTTCAATTGATCTCTCAGTAACCAAAGGAATAGGCCAAGTCACGTCTCATGCCTGAGGTATAAAAATACAGGACCTACTGTCCGAACTGAATCTTGAATCTGGTGGGTCGATACGATTTTTTTTCACCGTTACAACGCGGCTGGATGAAATGAAAGCGTCGAGAAGCTCGATGAAAATAATTATTGACATAGGGAGTTTTTCGCGATATGTGGGAAATCAAATCCAGTTGGGTTCTGTAATCTTCGACAATTTAGGTGGCAATTTTTTCGAGAATCCAATCAGCTGAGAACTTCTGGGTTTCCATAAATCAGCTGGTTTGGCGAACCTTCGATTGCTAAGGGTGGATATTTCGTACTTGGGCAAACAACATTCTATGTCGGAGTTATATCAGGGCGCGCAAATAATTGAACTGGAAAAGTCTATAGAATATAGCTTCTCTCTAGAATAAGAAATTATCGTCTTCTTGCTCGAACCGAGGCAGCTCACGGAAGCCAATAAAATTCAAAGCCAGTTCGATGATAAATACGAATAAAAATAGCTCGGCAATCATCAGTGAAAAATATTTTACTCGATAAAAGTTGTAAAGCATGACAGGGGGATGGATGAATATTGATGTGAATTGAATCAGTCGATTTATTTTTTCCAACAATTTGTCAACAGCCTATACACGGATGTGTACACGAATTCTGGACAGATTCGCCAATTTTTAACAACCGAAAACAAAAAACCTATACCACTAGTTTATTACCAATCATCGATAATTCACAAACCCCACTTACGGCTTGTCAGTAGAAAGTATCGGTTCGCTAATTTCGATAGATTCAGGTGTTCAATTGCCAGCCACACTTCAGTCACAATTTTTGATACTTGTTTTAGTGCACAAATATGAGTGATTACGTTACCGGTGCTAGCTGATTCTTGGAATAACTGTTCGTCTCTGGAAGAGCAGTACTGGCTAGTTAGGCATTGGATAAGCGAATCAGAGCAACGCTTCAGTGATTCAGTGGTAAAGGTATACAGTAGTAATATACCAGCTATGAGTAAATGATGAACGTTGACCGGCAGTAGCAGAGGTAAACGTTGGGTCGGACCATTTGGTGAATCTGTAACGTATTACCATGTGCTTTAACGTTCCTACAATCACGAATTTGATCAGTGTCTCAGCATTTCTCGGAAGGATTCGGTTCTGGGTAAAGTTCTTCAGTGTGGAATAAGCCGGAAGGTATACAAGGCAGGGTGATCGGGGTTGGAGAAGCGATCCAAGTTCTCAGAAAATAGAGGTCGAATCACTCCGGGGCGTCCATTAAAGGGACACCTTCCACCGCGAGTGACGGGGGTGTGAAACGGGTCAGAGTCAACGGCAGAAAGGTTCAACGTTCTTTTATCTTCCAGTTCTGAATTCTGTTTCTTTTTTTTTCATTGATAGGTATCCAGCGATCATGGACTGTCAGAATATCGAGGGAACATTTCGTTCTAACCTTATCCACGTCAAAATTCCGGACGTACGTAAATAAGGAGACGGAGAATGACGGAAAAGGGAAAAAGAACAACAGCGAGTGGAAATCGACCAATATTGTAGTCTTAAAATCGTGTTTCGTGGTACCGGAAGTTGGTTGCAGCGATTGAAATCTTTCACCCCTCAAAAATGTATCCTCGCCTCAAGGGTTGAACCGTCAATCCCAATCTTCGCGATCATGACAATTTTTCACATCTCCATAAAGTTGCTCGATCAAAGTTAAGACAGGGCTGGGAGGCAGGGGTTTAGGCAGTGCAGCGGGGCGATCAAGCCTTATGATTATGTTAACGAGGCTGTTATAAGCGCGAGGGCTGAGCTTCGCTCTTCTGGTTCGTCGTTTCGTCAATCTCTCGTCGTCGCCTGCATCACGTCTCACTTTTTTACCCCCGTATTTCTCAATCGTTCATCTGCAATCCGTCATGATCGATCTTCACTGACAGTTAACGCGGAAAAGAGTATACTCCTCATTGGGTACGTTGAAAGGAATTAAACCGCGCTTTTTATCGCAACGATTCCACGGTGGAAATACTTCCGCCCAAAGGCCGACGGCGTTCTCCCCATCATACAGACATACATCGGTGCTCGTATTGTTGTTTCATGACCTAGTCTTGTTTCTTGGGTGCACTGTGGAAGTGAAAATTAATTTTCATATATAGCAAGCAAACTCGGACCCACTTTGAAAGACTGGGGTAGCACGTGTAGGACATGGCGTAAGTTCACGTATGTGGGGGGGTGAATCCACACGAGGCAAAGTCGCACAATGCAGCTGAAGGTGGTCCGGTCCGTGGGTAGAGTCACGCCGAAGACTTATGGGTGTGTGGTACGTGCGCCATTATAGCCGTTCTCTCCGCGGCCTTACGCGACCTCCGCGGCGCGCCTCAGGGTCTAATCAAGTGCTGTGTGAAATAATTACATCCACTGGATGGAAGCCCGCAGTCTGCCCGGATTCCAGGGTCTGTATACCGGGTTCCAAGGCTCGGCGGTAAGATTATTGTCCGCCCAAGCCTGTTTACCGAGAGCTAAGACTGGCTACTGTACATGGGGTGGTTAAAGACGCCGTGTGAGCTGCTTTCGACGTTGTATTATCTTCTGGCTCCAAACGGTTATTTCACCTCTTTCATTGAACAACCCAAAGCAGCACTCTGAACCTGATAATAAATTGACTAGCTCTTTGATGGCTGGATCGGATCTCCTCGAACCCCCGACAAACGCATGGACCGAAGGGGGAGAAGAAGAAACGATTTTTCAACTCCAATCATGACACAATTACGTTTAAGAGTCTGGTGTGGATGTGATGATAGTGGATAAATCAATTACCGTGTTCGGAAACTAGTCGATAGATTTTCACTCGGTCTCCGCGTTACCGATATCGTCAAAGTTTAAGCGCGGGTAGTTATGAGCAGTGAGATTAATAATTGAGTATCGAGGCAGAGAATCGTTGCCTGAGGGTTGCGGAGCACGATATTACAAATTCTCTTTCTTTCTTATCATTATTTTACCTTTTTAGATCGATCGTTGCTTCATTCGAGTCTCTAACAAAGAGGGGTTTTAATTAAATAAAGATTACAAGCAATCTTGACAGGTTTTTAAACGCCTCATTGATGGCACGCTTTGTGGGATACAATTCAATCAGAATGCATCCTCCTAGCGTAGGGTGTATAATCCTCGGATAGACGAGGAAAAAAAAGACGATTACGTTGGAAAGCATAGAATGTCAATTGAAATCGTAGTAATCCGATTTGTCGTCAATTTATATGTGTTAGTATCCGCCTGACCGTTCCACACCCCGTGCATAGACCTCAGCTTTCGGCAGTGGTTTATGTACACTGAACCGTTTGTATTCGGGTGGTAAAGCTCAGAGGGGGTGTATCGTGTATGGTTCTGAAATCTGGTAAAAAGAGAAAGAGCGAACGTCGAAACGCTCCAGAGTGACACAGAAGTGCACGGCGGTGAGTAGACGACGGACGACACGCGCGGATAGGGAGAACTCGAATAAAACTCAATTAGCGACAGTTCAGCGGTCAAATGTTTCAAATATGGAACTAGAAAGCGAGAGGGACACGTGAATATCATACTCCACCGACCAGAGAGATCAGAGAAAAAAAATTCATTCAACTGACGTTGAAGTTCGCCATCAATCAGCCTCCCTTTACCCTCGATCCTCGATGCAATTACTCGCGATAATTATCCTTGTACAGAAAATCAAAAACAAAATTGAAGGGTTACACAAAATTTGACCATCGGAATCACTGCAATGGGGTGGCTTTGTTAGAGCACAAGCACTCTTCCTCTCTTATAGCGTACACTGTACAGCCAGGGAAATACGCATGTTAAAAAATGAGGTGGTGGTTCCTTCAATATCTATAATCACCGATGGAACCAGCACTCAAGCTAATTAGTCAAATGATGTCACGTGCACATTAATGCATACTATACGAGTTGTGAAAAGTACACATTATCGGTAGCACTTGCATGACTCTGATGACTGTGGAGGACCTCGTCGCGGGTAATTCAGGTTTTGCGTTATTTCAAAGGTTGATCAGGGTACAATGACCGAGTCGAACAAAAAATCTCGAGCCAGTGATACTTCTTGTTGGTATCTGTGCGACAGTCGATAAGATCGAACTATTGTTTGTTGCAAAAGTTTTGTATCCTTTCGGGTTGTTCCCCGAGGCCCGAATTCACTCGACCACAGTGTGAATAATGGGAGAAGTATCGCGGAACTTGTTGGCGTATATAGAGGTACACAGAAGTTTAATGGGTATATATCAGTCCCTGATCGCTCGCGGAACTCCCACTCGACATGAATACCATCTCGCGTGGTTGGGTATAGGGAACGTACCACTAATCAGGCCCGTTTCCACTTAATTTGCCTGGGTAATTAACCGTCTCACTCGGCTAGTCTGTATCTAAACCATTCCAAAGCCGGAGCACTCCATAATGCACGCAGACGGTGAACCATGAGCTCTGAGGTTAGAGGATAGACTATTGTCCGACGAAATCTAGGATCCTGTATAGATTCCTGCGGGAGGATAGAGAGGATAGTTCAGGAATTGAGAGCCACCCGTAGGCGTACCTTGCTAAAGTACTTAGGCGATCTTGGTATGCGACGAGGCCCTCGTCCTCTACCAACTTGGACTATTATGCTACGTAGTTGAATTGGAAATCAGATAATTGTGTCACATCCACAAACAGCGGGAAAAGTCGAAGGTAAACCAATCTACTAGACCGATATCTGAGAACTTCTCTCTTTGGCCTCACATGATCGAAAATTAACATTCTGATGCTTCGGTGTAGCCCGTTTGAGATGGACTGACGTAATAGATTGTAACAATTGGCAGTTTTTACCACACCGAATACAACTTTGATCGGTCCATTTGTCACTTACTGAACCGGAAAAAATAAATGGATCCGTGATTGCTGATGAGGTTGGAGAACGGAAGGATTTCTCATTCGACCGGTCAGAAGTTCGCGGTGATCGATCACAAGCTGTTATAGATAATAGTCGAGACTACGAAAGTGGAATATAGATTATGAAATAAACAGAACACGATATTTATACCCATAAAAGTTAATTGAATATTTGATGACAAGCGTTTATTAACTACGCTCTTCATCGTCAAAAGTGTTCTCCATTCGCATATTGAATACGATATCCATCTACGGCTCTAGCTAAACTTTATCGTTCTTTTTTTTCATTCAGTTGAATTATCGAGCGACGTATACATATACATGACGTGTCTGTAGATTTCAGACAACAGGTCGACATGTGCGGTAGTTTAATGAGAAAAATTGAATTCTTACCCACTGACACAAATTTGATATGAAAATTTCGAATCGAGTTCAATGCGAGTTCGGTCATGTTAAGATCTGTAATTACATCATACCATCTGCAGCAAGAGATTCTCTCGGAATTTCAAAGGCCTTGTCTTCTTCATCTCCAGAACATTTGCATCGTTCTCAATTTATGAAGTTTCTATTTCCATTCAGCAATTTGTCAGACGGTTTCGTCTCTGTTAGCATTACAAAGTACATGCAGGGTTTGCAGTAATGGATAATGACGCGATCCTTGAAATTTTAATAACGAAAATCCGACGTCGGTAGAAATAATTGTAAGACCAGACCTGCTGAACGTTTGTTAAATTGAGGAAATCCATTCTACGGATGATCGCAGAGAGTGACAAATGAGACGTTGGGCTTTGCAAGTTTAAATTTCTATACCCAAGAACTGTGACAATTTGTTTCTCGAGTAAGAGAGAGAGAGAGAGAGAGATAGAAGATCAAAAAGGTCGGAGTAATCCGAAACGAAAGTAGTATTAGGGTAGTAGTACCTATCTCGACGTGACATCTGTCAACTGGCCAAGTTTTCATTACACGACTGTAACAGAACGATGCAGAAGCTGAAGCTACGCTGGGAAATTTCATCTGCGAAACTGCCTGCCTCCTGCAGTACACGCCAGAGCCAAGTTTCATTGTTTCATAATTAGTCCTCGACTTCTCTCCTCGTTAGCGCAAAGCTGATCGCTGGGTATAATTACCAACGTTGTTGTTTACCTACGAATTCTAATTTCTTACCTCGCTGGTCGCCGCCTATTTTATTACCTAGATAAATACGTCCGCGAAATCCTTACCTAAATCTTGTTCTTGACTCCGGGTCGACTATAGTTTTGCACAAACTTTAGTTCGCATATTTGGAACGAAAATTTCTGTTTCAACTATGATTTCCGTATGTAGCAGATAAATTTCCTCGTACACGGTACGGGTTTATATTTTACAGTATGAAATTGGAAAGCTCAATACAATCGGGAATTTCATTAAATCAGAAAGTTCCTTTTTTTTTTCTTGTCGAATAGTTTTCATTTTCGGTGTTTTTAATCAAAGAATTTACTGTAACCGATACGCGACCGGTATATATCGCGTTCCTCGCATTCCGTTGAATACATTATAAAATACCACGTAGGGGATTTTGGTATACCTGTGGCAACCGTGTGTAACAGTCGCCGAATTTCGTTATTGGATGATCGC
This sequence comes from Euura saliciscinereae, assembly GCA_018420115.1. Classification (NCBI taxonomy): domain Eukaryota; kingdom Metazoa; phylum Arthropoda; class Insecta; order Hymenoptera; family Tenthredinidae; genus Euura; species Euura saliciscinereae. Next base: position 13,261 of record JAFFZH010012647.1, read on the forward strand.
ATGAATCGACGTATTAATGTTATTATTATCGAATTTCCATCGACGATTTAAACCCGTTCATGTAGTCCATTGTGGATAAAACTCGATTCTCTTTAGAACGTACACGCAGTGTGATGAACCGAACGAAATGAACGAAAAATGAAATAATTGACCTATCGAAAAATTCCTGCTACTTTGCAACGTCGATTATTACAAAAGGAGCTTGCAGACATCAGGTCGTACTTTTCATCAGGACGCATTGTACCCAAATGTGTACCCACGTGTTCGAATTAATCTGATGCAATGCGGTTTCAGAATCGATGATTTCCCTTCGTAAAAACTTCCGGATCTCTTTGAAATCTCGAAAAATGATCGCAGGTGCGTCGTCGCCTGGGGTTCAACGCGGTCTTTCGTCCGTCAAATCGAGATAAGCAAAAGGACGAAGGGTACATTGGGAAAAAGGTCGGGAAAGGTCATAGTAGGTTTTGCCAAAATGGCGTTGAGGCAGACACTCCTATGCTTTGGACAGTGACGCGGGTTTCCCGTCGACCGATCAACGCGGGCTTTAACTTTGCCTCGAGGCAGATGCGAAACTCTGTGGAACTCCGCGGTGGGTTCATTTTTGCAGGAATAGCCGAAGGTCCGATCGTTCCTTTGTTCGATTCTATCTGGTCGAAAAATCAGGTAGAGAAAAAAGAAACGGAGAGAGAGAGACTCGGTTCTGCGAGGGAAAAGAAACTCCTTCTTGTCAGATGGACAAATACTTCGAACTTACCAAAAACACACATAAACGCGTCCAGGATTCACGTCTATATGCTAGTCCAGCAGTCCTTCAAGATCGTTGATAAACCTTGTGAAATGGGTTTTTTTCTTTCGCGTGGAAGTCAATTCTTTCCTCTTATCTAGCCTCCCCTGCCTCCCCTCCTGCGGTAACAAATGACGCTTCGAACGAGGCATCACATCCGTCTCGGTTCTAGTTCATCTTGTGAAACCAAAGGGATGGACTGGTCTCTTATTTCCAGGAAAGACTGAGCTTCTGATATTCGTAAAAAAAAGTACAATTCTAATGAATGAAAAATTGTCGCAAGCTCTGCTCATAACGTCGCTCGTGATATTAGCTGAAAACGACTACCGCAGTTTGTGAGACGAAAGAAGAGAAAAAAAACCGTTCAATTTACCGCAGTTTAAGTTTCCCCAACCGCGATTCTGCGGAGCCACGTGTGACTGAATATCTGCGAGGACCTTGCACGAACACCGCAATATTGGCGGACTCATTTCTGCAGCTAAAACTGCACCAAAATTTTTCCACATTTTCTCCAACCCCGATCCTATTGAGGCACTTATCAAACGTGACCTCGATCCTTCTCAGACTGTTTCCTAATCAGGCGCTAGTCGGGTCGGAGTGAGGAAGCCTTGGAACGAAAAATCGGGTAGACCCTGACCACAGCGTCAACAAATTTCTGTACGTGTAAGTGAGAATCGGAGAGATAAATCTTGGGGTGGAATGTTTGCGAAGTGAATAAGGGTCTCTAAATGTAGATGATGAAGTGTAGAGGGAATTCTTAAATCCAGGGTGCTGGTGGAGTGGAGGAGTAATGCGCCAAATAATCATTCAATTATCACACTGGCTTCGCGTATCTCTGAACTCGGTCTCGCGCATAAATTCATAAATACATAATTTATGAGGGCGGTTGTGGTGGCCAACCCCCCTCATAATAGGCAGACACAATTCACGCCAGGCCACCATCCCTCCATCCGGTGATCTCTGCTCTCCGTCTGCCATCCCCCTATCTTCTACCTCAACCAGCTCTTCCGTCGCAATTCCTAAGATCTGTCTTCAGCCCCGGGTATCCTGAGGAAGACTACGCGGTTCGTTCGGATATCCCCTGGCTGAGGTATCACCCGATGGAATTGTCTCCCATTCTACACATTTTTTAGCATTTTTTCATTTCTCTTCTCTATTTTCCGGGTATATTTTCACCGGCGACAGTAGCATTAGGGCGAAAATAGGATCCTAAGAGAATCCCAAAATCCAGTGATGAAAGATCGATCCAGATCCCCTCGTAGAATAATTAATATGCAAAGTGGAGAATAATAATAATAATAATAAACGTGAGGAATTCCGTCCGAGGCTCTTGTCTTTGATTTTGTGGGGTGTTTCGCCGTGTGAAACATCCTCGGAGGATAAAACCGCGGCATAAAATATCTATCAGGATACAATAACGGACATATCCGAGTCTCCAGGGGGTCTTAAGAGAGCGTTTCTGACGTTTATGGCACTCAGACCTTGCCTTGGCGTTCTGTTCCTCGCCCGAGTCGCAGACCGCAAGTTGCTATTGGGCAATACTGTCAAGGGTTGTAGTTGCGGTACGTTATCATTTATACATTGGACATAAACCGCAGTGACACTGCGGGTTACTTCGCCGAGATAAGCCGTCCCGGCAAATAACCAGAGTATAATCGATACGAGATGAACGGATACGTGTTGAGTCGCAGGACTTATTTTCTTCTTCGTTCCCGAGTCACATCAGCGTTATGCTAAGACGACTAATACCGGGGTATCGTAAGCGTGTCGATAACTCGCTTTGAACGAAGATCTGTGTCGAGCGATAGCCAGCCTTTGGCACGTGGTTCGAGGAGGCATCGCGAGTCAAGGTGTCGTAAATCCTGAGCGTATGCAATGCCAAAAGTTTAATCTGAACTTAGAATCCCAACGCTTTGCGAGGTATCGATGGATATATTCATTTTTTGAATAAATTAGCAAAACAGATATTCATCGCTCTTGTGCAGTCTCGACATTTGCTATAATTAACCCTTGCCGAATTGAACTACGTTCACGTTCTCTGATGCAAACGAGGTGGCGTAAGGTGGGGAGCAGGGGTAGTCAGAACGTGGACTAGAATATAATGGAACATGGGAGAATAGAATAGAATAAAGCTTTATTGTACTCTAGAACCAACTCCTCAGAGGGTAGGTAACAAACACACAGAGCGAGTATATTGAGATGGAAAACTGCATGAGCAGATACCTAGTTCCAGAAATTTAGTCAGAATAAAGAATGGCAAAATCTATTTGTACAAATTGTTTCCTTAACAAGTGAAAGAAGTGGAGCGAAAGAACACTGACGTCCTCAAGATGTGTGGAGGTCTGTGAGAAGGATAAAATGTGGTAATACAATACGAGTGATAAAATGTGGCGGTTAATCAGCCCGTGGAATAGACTGCACGGATTAAGTGCTACAAGTTCAACAGACCGCCGATACCTTCAACTTCGAGTAGAATGAATAAGGTTTTGGCGTGTTAATCACGATTGCGCCGTAGCATGTTTCTGATTTATTTTACGTTCGGGTTTTAAGCTTCGAAGATAATAGATAACGGATACGAGATACGGCGTGTTAAAAAACTGCGGACGTTGCTTCTGCTTCTGTCTTTTGAATCCGGGACGTATCGATGTAGAGGGAACTCTGTACCTTCAGAGATGCAGTAAAGCCGGGGTGAAATATGGAACGTTGAATCCTATCGGATATAGGGCGTAAAATGACGAGGATAATTATTCGCCGATCCGTAAACGTTGGGGGAGGTAAGGGTGAGGTAACCCGACTTCACCAAACGAAAACCAGCCAAACCTACCATAACTTGAACCGAACTTAACGTGAGACTAACCTGGTCTGATTTTACCTGACCTATCTCAACCGAAACCTAAATTCATCCGCTCCACCACCCCCGCCTCAACTCCGTGAGCTCAGCTCAGGCAGCGTGCTAAATTTCAATCTGCAAAATCTCATTAACGAAAATTAGTTCGCAATCTCTGGATCTCTGTAATCGGCTTGCGGGCAAACATACCTACCTACCTAACACACACCTGCACCAACGATTTACTTGTGTAAGGGGTTAAGTTTCTACAGTTCCACAAAGTCCGTTCACGGGACGATGTGAATTTGCAAACAATTCGATGAACATGCACTAAAAAAATCGAAGGATCACGTCTCTGATTTTCACCGATTCCCCGATATTACCTACAAGTTTTCTTTCGACTCCCCTCGATTCATTTTCACTGATTTTGATTTCCTTCAACTGTTTTCCATACTCTCTTCGATTACATCTGACTCATTTTTACATTTTCTTTGATTCCTTGGAGAAAATTAACAATTTTGTGTGACAGTCTATAATTCTCTACAATTGACCACGAAAATTCCGAGTTTCCCTCAAAATTGTTGGGGATATTTTGCTTCCTTTTGAATTTTCGAAACTACTGCCTTCGATCCCATTCGATTTTTCAGACGATTTCTATTTTCTATAAAGGTTCGCTGCGATATACAAGATAATCTTGCCTGTAGCGTAGTTTTTCTCTCTTCCACTTTACTCTGAAGTAGAAACAGGATATCCTGGACGAGAGCAATCGTCGTGAGAGTGATAGCCCACGATATTAAGGAATAAACTGACCCTTTGGTATAAAGGTTACGATTATTGTCCACCCGGGGTTATGACGCGTTTCAGGTCACAGTTGTCCAGTCCTCTATACCGGTTGTAGTCCTATCATCGCGTTTTCGTCATTCGAAACGAGTCCCCGAGGTCGGTACTTGGGTCACGCCTCCCGGTAGATTAACCGTCGACGAGGATTTTCGGGATTATTAAAAAAAACGTTTGCCTCGCCCGGAGTCCGTCGTCCTTATTTTCTCCGCACCTCGCACGCATACTCACCGTGCGATTGATTCAGGCGAACAAAAAATTCCCACATGCTATTGGAGAAAGAGTATAGAACCGAGTTCCAATCGCGTGACTGGAGGTTCAATTTAACGAATTGAATCCACATCGGGCCGCGTAAAAGTCAGTGGAAATCGATCGGCCCGGCACTCGATGTAAATAAAAAAAGGATCCTCGACCGTTTTCGATCAGTGAAAAAGATATCGGCGAATCTCTTTCTCCTCGGTTCCGGATGTGTGCCCGCCGGTCCCCACCTATCAATGGGCTTCAGAACCGCCCGAAGAAGAGCCTAATGTAACTGATATTAGGTTCCATTTCGCGGAGAGATGGGCCGCGTCGCGAGGAGACAATTCGTTCCACCCAAAAACTATATAGGAGGCTCACAGGCTCAGTGAAATTTTCAGAAAATAACCGTCGGGCGTTATCGTAAATTGGGTCTACGTTCAAACGACAATGGCTAGCGGGCCTGTTATGCGCTATTGTCGACGATTGCGTACGTTTTTCTCCCCGCGGACGTGCCTGTGCATGAAATTTTAAATTCAGATTTATTAAGTTTTTTTTTTGTTGATTTCGTTTTTTTTTTCGCGCCACCCACCCCAACAATACGCTGCGCCTAATCGCGGATCTGGGTTCCGAACGTTTGAAATTCGCTCACCTCGAATTATGCTGACTCGAGTCGAGGCGCGGTAGAAAAGTAAAAATCGAATACCCATCATTCTTATTTTACTCGACGATCGTAAATTTAATTTGGAAATATCGATAGATTTCTTCTACTTTTGAGCCCGAAAAATTGAGTCGTTACCCGGCTCACAATCCTGGAAACGTTCGGCACCCACGGGAGGGTGAAAGTTTTTAGACAAAAAAAGAGAAAAAAACTAAAAAGCTCCGAGGAGGCAATTCTGAATTGAAATATGTGCGTGCTGTCACAAGGCGTCTGTCTGTCGCACGAGACCTCGTAGCCCGGTAGCCTCATAGCCGAGGACGGGACTCGAGGTTCATGTAGACGATAATCGATAAATCAAATAAAACGTTTTCCTCCAGCCTTATCCGTATTTTATCCGTATCGCGTTCTGACTTCCGACTCGTACAGCCATAGGGGAGGCGGTCCGTTCGTCCCTCGACAACCCGGAATACCAAATACGTGTTTGTACGGGTGAATTGTCAGGGTCGTAAAACCGTTTGATATTTTCCTTTATCCACACCCCTTTAATGAGAACCAGGCTTCGATCTATTATTCAATAAAATAATAATGATAATAATATCATTATCCCACGGTTTCACTCGTCGATAGATTGACTTGTGATAAAAACAAGCGGGTTTGGGCTGACTATGAGCCAGCCTTCGAACTTCCCGTTATTTATTTTGTTCTCAGCTGTTTTGAAATTTGCAAATATGACCTCAGGTTTTTGATCAGCCGTTCAAAAAACCTACGAGTACCAATTTCCGTAAGATTTCGAATGTTTTTAGTGTTTTTCCCGGCAAATTGGATTCGCCATTTTGAATTTCGCAAATCTGACGTGAGATTCGTGATCAGTGACCCAAAAAACCTACGAGTACTAAGTTTCATCCAAATCCAAATGTATTTAGTTTTTTTGCAACATATCGAATACGCCGAATCAAAATTTTGCAAAACTGACTTCAGATTCGTGATCAGTGATTGAAAAAACCGTGTGGTACCAAATTTCATTGAAATCCGTTGATTCGTTCTCAAGATATCGTCGTTCTTGTTGTGTTTTTTAGAATTTCGTTATTTAAATAGTTCAAAAAGTACTAATCCGATCGAAGCCAAAATCTAATCAGTTCTAAGTTGAGAAAAGCCCCGTCGATTGAGCACAAGTTGATCGAAATCCGACCACGCGTTCTCGAGATATCGCGCGGACAAAAATGTGGTCACGCACATACACACACACACACACACACACACACACACACACACACACACACACATACACACATCCAGACGTCAAACTGAAAATAGTCGGAGGTGATTCTTTGGACCTCTAAACGTGAAGATTTAGTGAAAACTCAACTTTTCATTTTCGGGGTGATCACAATAACTTCCTTTTTTCTCTGAAAACAGAGAAACGGGAAGTTAATAACAGCCGCATCATGCCAAACGGTTTGAAGAAAAATATATTTTGTTACTTGATAAATACAGTCTGAATCCTTTTATTACCGATTTCTCGTTTCTGGTTGAACGTAGGTGAGAAATAGATGAGACTAATTTTGAAGCTGATGATATCTTCTTCAAAAAAGGTGATTACACTTTTTCGTGTAGACTCGACCGTTTCAAAGATATATCCACATATATATACATACAGTTGAATTTTGATTAGTCTTTGTCATAGTTTGGTTTCCCGTTACGTGTGTATTGGTCCAATTAGTCGAGTCATCAGATTATAGAAGAGATGGGGATCGAATCGCTAATTATGACATCAAATTCCTCTTATAACCCGCCTTTGCTGATATTCCGAATCAACGCTAGGTGGACCCAGCACCGAATGGATAATTAATTTGTGGTCACATGGTAGTGGCGTATAGACTCGCTGACGGACGGACAAATAGACGGCAACGCGGATCAGAGAATGTGGACAATGCCTGTTCGGATCACCAGACAGGGGTAATGATTGTCCCAAACGTTGGATGGGGGGAAAGAGAGCTTTGAAGATCGTGTATTCTTGGAATCGAACAAAACCTGGTTGACAGAGTGCTATAAAAGGGCTTGAAATTGTAGGACGAAATTGAACGATTCAGGGTAAATTAATCATCGAAACGGCCTCTCAATATGTCAGTTTGAATATAGTGGGGTTCCCCAGGGACAAAGGGGAGCGGTAAAAGATCCTTTATTATTTTAAGGAAACGCGGGCTATCTTCCTTACGACTCCACAAGCCGGCCCAGAGGAATTCACCATTTGTATTCATCGATTTCTCAAAGGGAATGAAGAAAATGAAAAAGGCAAGAGACATGAGAGGTAAGAAAAAAATGTCAATTTCTATAAACATCCGTTTCATTGCTTCTCACTTCCTTCCTTCCTTCCTTCCTTCCTTCCTTCCTTCCCTCTCTCATACCTCAAGCTCTTATCTATCGATATTTTCTTCCAGCGTGTCGATCAGAGAGAGAGAGAGAGAAAGAGACCCAAGTCTCCCAACTCATTGCAACCACCTCTCCCATCGTCACCCCCTTAGCTCCGATACAAATAAATTGTGAACCAACGAGAAATGCAAGTGTCAAAAGATTCGCCTGACTATCCAGTCTTCTTTAGAATCGTCTGACAGCTTGTCGGCATTGAGAGTACATTCCAGGATAGTATCGTTCATCCTTATCCGAACATTGCCATTTATTCTGTCTTCGGTAGTATCCGTCGTCCGGGTTTCCATTTGCGTGATTTGTGTCTACGGATCGGGTCTTCGTCACCTGGGCAGAGACGTGCGGCTGTCTAGACGCGTTTCGGTACGAAAGTAGAACGCCGCCTCACCTCCTCCTCTTTCCTTGCGTTCTCCATTACCATTTATACAACTCAATTCGCGCCCTCTCCTCATACACTTTAGTCTCGACCGGAGGACCGCCGGAGGGAGTCCTGCGGGAGTCCTGCTAGGGATGGTTGGAGGGATGAAGAGAGGGATATGCGAGACGCGGAGGATATTAATAAAGGAGAGGTGAAAGTAGTCTGTGAAAAATGTGTCACCGAGAGAGTTTGGCAGACGGTGCGAGGGACGCGTGGAACCTAGAAACGAGGGGTTGATATCGAGGGCGAAAGGACAAGAGTGACGAAGGAGCCTGGAAAATGGTTGGCATTCGTCACCCATTGAGGGGCAAGATAGAGACGTATTGAGACCTGGAGAGAAGATGAAAACCCATTGTCGAAACCTCGGGATAGAGCGAGCGAGGGTCAGCAAACGGAAACATATTTTACGCACGCGTTTTGCAGACTATTTTTCTTTCTGGCACACATTCAGAATTCGCGACTCGTTACACCCGTAGGCCTTCGCTCGCTAAAAGACGAACAAACGTGGAAGGACGTAACGGTTCCCAGTTACCAAAAGGGGGATGAAAATGGATCAGTGGAGAAAAGAGAGGAATCAATAACGAAATGAACAAAGGACATGTCGCCGCTCACTCAGGCACACCCTTCGTTGTCTATTAGATTTTGTTTTGTTCAAGAGATAGAGTCTAAAGTCTCCCTTTAGTTGGTACCACATTGAAACTGTAATTTTTCATTCCTATCTAATAGCCCATTGACGGTGAAATGATACGTGGGCTTATGGGCTGCTGGCCTGCGACTGGGCAGACAGGTCCTTCGTGGCAAGATGAGAAAGGGAAATACATACAAGTAAAGTGTCGACTTAAAGACAGTCATTTTGTTCGACACTGCAAGTGACATGAATGAGAACTATCAAAGGTTCACAGCTGGAGGGCTCCGAGCCAACTGAGAATTCACATATTCCTTATCTTCCCTACTCCTCGATGAAACACGTTCTTTTTTCACTGATTACATTTTCCCGGCATCTAAAAAGACGACCTGTGGAAGACTGTGCCAAAAAAATCACTCCTTCTCGTGTAGAAATTGACTCTCAAATGGGGAAAACTACCCAGCGCCCTTCTAGAGTCCCTCCGGAAACCGTCACTTTTCTCCGATTCGAAACGAGTCAAATTCTACATGGGATGTGGGGCTAAGTCTTCTAGTTATTGGTAGAAATTGTCTGAGATTAGCAATGCACAAGCTACACCGATCTTGTTTTCCTTAAGTATGAGAAATTGAGAATATATCGAGTTCAAGAAGCTGTGATGCGAGGTGTAGTAAAGTCCATAAGGCGTAGAATGAGCATGACTGTATAGCTTGAGATCGATTTCGCTTATCACTATCTAAAATCCTACGAGAAATTGATTACGCACCGCAGAGTTTCTAGCCCGGTTGGTTTTACTGAGGTCGAAGCTTTTAGCGTTAATAGTGAATCGGATCATCTCGATACGATTGGATTCGAATATTCGGTGGCTGACGGTCGACAGCTAGCAAACCGCGATTGTTTCTCTCCTCTATCATTTGATTTCCTCCAAATTAAAGAGAAGTCAGATATTCCGTTAGACAATAGGCTCCCGTCTCCAGAATACTTGAATGACTGATTCATTAATGTTACCTTCTGTCGTAACCGCGCTATACCGATCCCAGAATTGCTCAGGCACTGAATAATCCAGTTGACGGGAAGTGAGACCAAAGGCCACGGTTGGAGTAGAAACGAATTCTTTTACCTCACGTATATCAGTCACTGTCATGACCGATGAGACTTTGTCGTATACTACCTAAAAAGGTAATAGATGGAAGATAGAGAGTCAAAGAAAAATAATAATGGCTGACCTCGAAGACGCGAGAAAATTGTCAGGATCCTAAAACAAAGGAAGGTTCAGGGATCCAATCTATTAGCTCTACCTCGTCTTTAGAGTATGAGAACTTTCAAGTTTTGATTAAAGTTACTCCCTTCATTAATCCAAGGTGGTGAGAGACTTGGGAAATCATCATTCCTCGTTGATTTCAACGACAGCTTTCGCGTGTTTCACCGAGCCGTTTCACCTTAGGCTCGGCATTATATTTTATTGGACAGCAATTTCTGTACGACGACAAAAAGCGAGGATGATAGATTCGCTAGGTTATGAGTGGAGGGATATTTACTGGTAATGAGTTTCAATTACCCTGAGGTGTGCGAGCGAGAGGTCGGCGTACAATATGTATTTATGGAGATCGGATATTCCCCGATTTCCGGGTCCTTCGCGTACCTCCGGGAAGTCGTGCGTTCCAAGTTTCTTCCCGAGGGAATTAAATTGGTCTCGTGGGGTATCTCCGAGCGAGCCTCTCACGCAGGATTACAAATGGTGTGATTTATTCGCCTACTAGGAAATTAGCGCTTGACAAAGTCCATGTGACGCTTCGCGTCTTTTGATCTCCGACTTTACCTCAAAACTCCCATCAGGAAACCTTCAACTTTGATCCTGCCCTTTCGACCCTAAATAAGGGTGGACACTTTGATCAACCAAAGGCAGAAAACAAGAGATGCGGGTGGCTTGGTCATTTTTTGATTGAGAATCTCTCCACGTGTATAATTCGAGATCTATCGCGATTTATGAAAGAAAGCTTAAATGCCTGCAGACCTTTAGCGACGTCGCATTCAATTTGTCCTGTACAAAGTGTCTCTCGAGACTGTCGGTGCAGCTGTCATCCGGGTTTATAAGCGGACAAAAAGTCGTCGAGAATTTTCGAGCTTGCAGTTTGATAATTGACATCGAGTGTCCGGTTTGTTCCATACGTACATGAACTGTCCGGCCCAGGATTCTGTATATTTGACGTGAAGTACTTCCGCAGAGGCAATCTGGACGTCTGTCAGCATTTGAGATACCCACTCGTGTTGACAGCAATTAGACGTGCAGTGGCTGCTCCAGGGGATTTGTCAAGAGCTCGCGGGCTCGGCGCAATTGCGAGAAATAAACCAGAATTCTGCCATGAATCGATACCTGAAATTGAATTCGACCCTGCCACTCGATCAGTCACTGCAGCGTTCTCGAAATGACGTATAAACGACAATTTTTAGGAACTTAATCCTCGTCCCATACATCCTTCATCATCATACCTGATGAGGTTCGAGTGTGCTTTACTCGACCAGCGACGTAGAAATTTGTTTTGTTTGAACGAAAGCGTACCTGGGTTTGACGTGAATTAATTTTTTCAATTTTTCATCCGCTTTAGTCGCTGAGCGTGTTGAAAATTATCACAGGAAAACGCGAGACTCTATCGACTACTGTTGTTTATAATTAAATATGATCGAAATATAAGACACTCGCTCACCACAGTCTCCGCAAAAGCTGCTATAAATAATCGACTCCGATTTTCCACTAACCACTAACCATTAAACGGACGTGAGAAGAATCGACTCGTGTAACGAGCTTGCCAGACTTTACTAATTATGATTGCGTTTTTTCGTTAACAAAATTAATCAGCAGATGTGGCACCGAAGTGAGTCATGCGATGGATTCTGATTACTAAATTGTTTCGGATCTATTTCGAAAATGTAGACCACCCACGTACTCGACCCTCTTGAAAGCTTTCGGGCTTCGTATTCAACGTTTGAATCTCTGCATAATACAAGACAA
>JAFFZH010012647.1:25480-37483 GCA_018420115.1 Euura saliciscinereae
ACGAAGCCCGAAGTATATAGTGTGATATTCAAGACGCCATTTTCCCCGCGGAATACCCTCGAACACGAAGTTTAGAAATTAAATTTTCTAGAATCCTCGGCGAATACCAAGCAGCCGAGTTCCTGTCGTCGGTAAACTAACCTCTCTTAACGGACCTAGTGCACCCCATAGAAGGGTTGAGAGGAGATGAGAAGAAAGGGGGGGATGGTCCAAAGCCCTACAATATGGGGTTCAGCAGGAAAGGGCATTCTGTCAGGACAAGATATAGGAGGACTCTCCCCCCCCCCATGGAAATCACCCCTCGGCTCGTTCTATCCCCGGGGAACTGCCACCCCTTATCCCATCGTTCCTTCGCGCCCGTTTACCATGGAAGTCGAACGGCCCGAATCTTTTACCACTGTAGGGTAAGATCCGGATCCGGTTTCAGGCCTGTCACTGAGCCGGTGGTTACGTGATGCGGACCCGGTAAACTTAATTTTCTTTCGAGCCAACTTTGTTCGCCAGTTCCAGCGAGAGCTCGTTTCTTACGTTTCGTTTACCCCGCCCATGCGCCGAAAACCGACCGACTTTTCCCAACGCGAATTACACACCGGGTACCGGAGGAGGAAAATTACACCTTTTCATGGTTCGTCGGTATCAAAACGAACGATTCTGTGGCGAACGCAGGGTCGAGAATGAAGAGAGAAATATCTCCTTCGTACGACTAATGAGAGTTATCGCGTTAATTTCCAATTAATTGAGAGCACCGGTACGGTACGGGATTGGAACGGGAATTCGAAGCGAGTAGAACCACTCAGCTGCGTTGAGCAGCCCACTTAAACGTTAATAGCTTTTACCTTTGTGCCATCTCGGGGCGTTGCTTTGGTCTCTATTATCGGCACACGCGAGTACAAGAGGGCAGATGGTCGTCGGGGTTGCAACTACGCCTTCAAGACTTCGTAAGGGGGAAGCAGGGAAACTTAACTTCGAGTGATGTACCCGCATGTACTCTACACACTGAGACGAGGCACCAGGTTTACCCATAATGCAGTTCCACTGAAAATGGCACAGAGCAGGCTCCCTTCCCCTCCCATATCGTATCGTGGCCAAGTTTCCTCATGCATGTCGCGCCGCCTTGGAAGTAAGAAGCCACTTCAAAGATCCGCAAGTCTCGGAGAACACAAGCTTCGGTTTCCACCTCCTCGATGAAGCGGGTCTTGGGAAGGTTGACCCGATCCCGTCAATGAACTTCGAAAATGAGACAGGGCACTCTCCTGCGGGTGGTAATATTAATTCCACCAGTGGCTTTCGAAATTCCTGCTCCTATGTCTTCTCATCAGACCCGTCATCGTTGTTATCACGTTGTTTGAACTTGACGGTACTTTCGTAAGTACATCGGTATATCTTAGTTTTCCCACACAGTTTTCTTCACTCCGAAACCTGGTACACGGTTCGTAACTACTAGTTAGACTGACATAAAACGTACAGATTGTTCTTGAGGGACCTGCGGAAGCTACGGTAGACCACGATAAATAGTGTATTCCAGTTTCGTTCCAGTTCTACCCTAGCCGGTTCCTTTCGGCCTTTTTTTCCCACCCCTTCCGGCTTCTGGTTCTTCTACCGGAAACCACAGAAGTGAGTAAACGAGATAGGTACACTCAGTAGCAGAGCAAGTTTCGCAATTGCGTTGCTCATGGTCTTTGCTATCTTCACAGATATTTGCCATCTGGCAGGGGTTGAGCGGGGTGTAAGTTCACTGTGTAAGGTCACATTCCGCCCTTATGAGCCGAAATGGGTTCCCCTTCGAGGAAATATGTGTGCCGCATAGAGGGCCGCGAGGGATATTTCAAGGGAAGTAGATGAGAGCGTGGGCAACGAAGACCTCGTGCATCTTACAACTCTGTACGTGGCGGGCCTAGTAAGATTAACTTTTAAAGTGCTTTAAGAACCGCCTAAAGCTCTTGGGTTTATTACTCAATTCAGATGATGGACGAACTGGGCTAAGAGACTCAACTGCAATCCGAGAGCTAGGCCCTACCCTCTTCATCTCGGAGGTACATTTAGAGATAATGAGACTCTGCCGGAAGGAGATTACGTACGAAATTATTGTCCAGGTGGCATGGCGGTATCAGGAATTCGGTAGAAAATGGATCACAAACTTATAAAATTCTCTCTCTCTCTCCGTCCTCGTACAAAGTTGTAATTACTTATTGAATTCGCGAGATAGAAGCGGTGCCACAAGCGGAGAGAGTGGCGTACATATTAAAGAACTTTGCACCCAGCCAGGTCGATACTCGATCCCCGCAGCCTGAAATTCCTGGTTCAAAGGATGAGCGTCGACGGTGGTTCGGGTGGCGAAACGACAGGTAGAAATTACGTATCTACTGGTAAGTTGTTGCGGACTTTGAAGGACTTTCAAAGGGCGTTAGAGACGATGGTTGGTCCCGGTGGTTTTGTGGCGCTGTTACCGCTTCTGGGGTTGACGTTTGAGAAGCGGACTTGTTCGTCTTCTCAGGATCCGGGGACCCGGTTACGGGGCTGTTGGAATGTTCATAACGGTGGGACAGCCGTGTAAAGGTAAACCACCTCCGGTGGCGAGTAAAACCAGCTAGCAAAATGGTACCTGCCAACCTTAACGCAGGGTAAGGAGCAACGAGACGTTGAAGTTTATTAAGATTAAGGACTTCATTCGTAGTAATTCCAGGAGTAGCGCTACCTCAGCTACAAGTCCCGTACCTTATTTCCTAGAGAACCGCGCTGCCTCCGCGGAGACAGACTGCGCAAAGAGACAGATAGGATATATACGCTTACGTACTCGTATATTAAACGAAAGCTTCTGGCTCCGAAGCCTTAAACTTTGTACATTTTATTTTTCCCCATACCCCGGCGCAAGCTTCTCGGCTTCTCCCCTACCCCAGCCCCCACAGCGTTTGTAATTATTACACGAAAGCTAAGATATTAAAAAGAAACTATATAAGCACTGGGGAAAAACTTTTAGGTATACTTTTATCCACCGACTCTGACACAGCTCAGACTCGTGTTTACTCAACGTTAAGATTGATTACGGAAATATCTATACACCAAAAACAACACCGCAAAATATCAGCTTCGCTTACTGATAAAGAGAAAACATATTCAGCCAGGAAACACAGGCTGCCCTTGATGTCGTGTATCATAATTATTGGGGCATGGCTTAAACTGGTGGAAACTCTGCGGTTACGATCAGACCAGAGCCCACGAACCAGGGCAGAAGTGGCAATGCGGATAATGGCTGGGCTGGTTGGTTATCGCGATATAGTTACACGCTGCAGACCCTTGCAGAAGTACATTGTATCTCTGTATTCGCAAACGCAGGTATTCATACGCGGTGGTTCTAGGGGGACTAAATTCTGATGAGTGTTTCGAGCTTGGCTGATATTAATTGGAAGACTCTGCGTCAGTGTGTCCGTGGGGACTTTAATTCCTCGAATGTTGATCATTTTGTACAGTAAATTTTCAATTAGCACCTCCACGAGGAGAGTTATTAAATCCTGACTGATACAATAATAATGATAATAACGATGACGCTGAAGGCGCGAGAGGATAAGAGCTGGAATACGCCTTTTGGAATTATCGTTAAGTTGTGATTTCGAGATTTTAAAGGACGCCGCGTCCTTTACAATTTCATTCAATTGTTCATCCGGCTCTTCCAATCTTTGTTGGCAGGACTCGTGAGGGCCTCGCTTAACGGCTGAGCCCCTCAAGAATGGAGGAAGAATATTAAAGTTAGAAACATTGTTCCCGATCCTTCTATTGTTATACGCAAGAATTGAAAAGACATAAGATATCTCACTTCAGGGTCTTAAACATCTTCTCAGAAATATTTCGGAATGGATCGAGATCGCGAATTTCGCTCCTGGTTTCAATTAACGGACGAAGAAGAAACAGCGATGACTTGCTCGCTCTTGGAAAAATGAATGGAACAAAGTTTACTAGGTACACCGTAAATATATTCCCTTGCGAAAGTTTTGGCGCTGTATTGTACTATATATCGTAGAATTTTTTTTTAACGTGAACTAACTTAAAGAATGAGAACGGACCCTTATTTCAAGAGGCTGAGAATGTCCCCTCTCGCAGTTTAGACGGGTAAGATGAAGGGTAGGTAGCCTTTATTATTTCTATTATCCGAGACTTTTACGCCTGTTATAAACTTCACCAGCGTGCGATCCTACGTCACATCATTTCTCGCGAGTCTCTTGTAGCCCGTAAGTAAACCACGAAAATGGGTCACCGTTAATCTGATAATACGAAATTTACCATCCACCGAGTCTATTTGCGGTATGATGGTTATTTGTGATATCTGAGACCGTCAAAGCCTGAGCTTTTCAAGTTTCTGCAGAAAAGCACTGCTAGAAAAAAATCTCAATAAAAGAAATGTCTTATTTTTAGGAAACTTTTGGAAAAGGTTCGAACGTCGATAAAAAGAGACAGATTAGGAGGTCGCAGGGCTACACGCGGTTCTACGGAGAAACAAAAGAGAAAGCGAAAAGAAACTAATCTCACGCAGGGTTACTTTTACGACTTCTGAGTTCGAATTGGAATTTTCAAGTTAGTCTACCCAAACGAGGTGACGGCGAATAACTTTCTGATCCTTTCAGACATTTCTCTCAAACACCACTCGTCAGTCACCACTCATTAGTTCAATTTCGGGAAATTTACTCTCACCCCTTACTTCGCCTCTTCGTTATCCCAACCCCTTCCTCGTCTTCGAAATTAAAACGATTCCTTTTACATCTTCAACTTTTTACATCAAAAAAGTTCCTCGGACAACTAAGAATCTGAACAATAGGCGAAAAATATTATTAGATTTCATTCACACCTTGAATATGTGAGCTTTTATGGGAGATGAGCTACGGGCTCTTATGTGGCTCATGAATGATCAGATATGATTGGTTTTCTGCTGTGTATGTGTCATAATTGTGCAGAATATCGAATAATCATTGGAAACAGAGAATAATATGTTTGATGAAGAATTAGTGCGGAGTTCATGTAACTGATACAAATTAAGGTAATGACGAATTTGTGGTATTCAATTGAAGCACGGTTTACAAACGCACCGTGTGTCCCGGTGTTTCACATCTGATCCATTAACCCTGGAGCTATGAAACAAACCATCTGGTTAGACCATCGCAATTGCGAATTATCTGGGATAGAAATGGGTGGTAAAATTGTTGAGCGTTAACGCAGAGGGTTCAAGAGAGCCGTGATAAGTTATAATTGAGTTATCAGACCGATACTTCGAACAAGTACTTTTATTGTTTGATTCATTTAGAGCGGCTTTTACCGAAACTTTAGTAATTACCGAAGTACAATAAACGCATCGGGCTTTAACCATTAATGGAAGGTTGTTTGTAATCCGAAGTGAAACAACCGGCTATTTCTTTATCGACTCAAATCTTGCTTGATAAAACAGCTCAAACGCCACGCAACTTTCATGTCGTATATATGTTTGTTTTATATGCAGTTGCAGACACGATAGTGAACTTTATCGCCCTGTCATAGATTATGACGTAAAATCCATTTTAACTTGTACCTGTATACGCGCGGATTTACTACAAGTTTTACGCTGCTTGACTCTGGTGTAGATGTTATACGTATATATATATCCTTGTAACGCTGGCTCGGGCGCTAGAGTTCAACTCTGTGTTTTCCACCATAGTTTAGAACTCGCCCGTTATAGTGGACATAATCTACTTAGTCTTCGTGGCATTTTGCTTCCCTCCTACCCACTACGGTACCGGCTCTATATAGTAGCTAATGTGAATTTTATTATGCGAGAGCAAATTTCATTAAATTAAATTAAATTTTAGTATCACAGACGCAGAGGGTGTATATATATATATGGGGACTCACCACTTTCAACGAGGAGCTGCTTTTCCTCTCTCTGTCTCCGGCGGATTAACCGCGTCCAACTTTTTTATATTTCACTTTACATCTTACTTGTTGATTTTCTCCTCATTTTATGCGATTAGCCCAAACAGTCAGGTGGAAATCTTGCCGAAAAGTCAGTTGAAGTCAGTATTTTTTCTTTATTATTCCGGATGATAAAAAATTACGGTTCGATATTATCATCATTCGTTCCACAACCGAGGGGGTTTTGTTTGTTCGACAAACATATCCGCAGCGTACGTCGCTCGAGGCAGGCGTGAATGTGTCAGGTGAGCCAAATAATTCAGTCTTTCAGAGAAATTTCCGATTATTTCCACGTGCCCCGGAGCTAGTCGCATGACACGTTGTTCGATAAAATACTGTCCATACCATATCAGCGTTATTCGGAGCCACTCAAGAGCACACACGATGTGTATAACCGGTGAACAAGGTCTGATGGCTTTTTTCCGTTATCGAGAGACGTAACGCGATAATCAGAACGTGTTTTCTGCTAAACAAAGTCAAAAACGGAATCGTGATTCTGAATGAAGCTGCAACGGCATCTTTCGAGGGCCCAGACCGCTCACAGACACTCTCGAGGCTACGTTTGAAGTAAAAAAGCAGGAGTCAATATTTGCATGCCACGGGGGCGACTCCGAGAGGAAGTCGAGTGGGCCTCTTCGACAGGAGACAAGAACCCCCGGACGGTGGTCCGAAGTGCTCTGTGGTCCCTTTCGCCTCCCCTTCTCCCAGGGCAACGCAGATTCTGCAATCTGCCCGAGGGAGCGAAGCTACTGCAATTATTATCTGCCAGAGATCGTCCCGATGCTTCTCGAAGCTTCTTACGGTTTTACGACGGTCTTGCAAAAGATGATTATTTCCTGTACAGAAATTGAACACGTCTCAAATCTGAAAATATCGATCTCCGATGACGCTGCTGCATCGTCATCCAACTCCGGAGGCGGAAAGAATCTCCCTTTTATTTCTCGTAGACGAATAAGGGGCGAGGGACATTCGAGAAGTACCGATCTTTCGAGACGATAATATTCAAACTTCAACCACCGAGAAATGCTCCGTCATTAAAACAGTCTCTAATTGCGAATTATTTGAAGACGTGGAATGAAAGAAAAGGTCAAGGAGTCCTCACAAGCACAGTCAGAAAGACTTGAGACAAGCTTTTGCAGAAATGTTCCAACGATTATTATGATTGTGTGACTAGTGCGGAAAATATATCATTTACGATGTGCGCATGCGCAAATTTGTCTTTTATCTCACTGCTCTCAGAAGAATGTCATTCAAAGATCGTTTATCCCAATTTAGCCAGGTCTGTGAACGGCATAAAAAATTTTCAATCGACCGAGTCGATACGAGGAGCGCGATTTATCACCTGGAGCCAAAAGTCTGGTTTTGATGTATACGTACCGGGTTATAGTGATAAACTTTTGCCTTGAGGCCACGTAACTTTTGTCGAGGTAACATTTTGCTTTTATTTAGCGAGGACTTGTTCCATGCAAATCCGATCGGCAGAACTTTGATGGCGACGTTGCACCGGCCGTCCAGACCACACCGACTGGGATACCTTGCGCATATACATAGATGATTTTTGTACCTGTGTGTCTTGAGTACGTATATCTATACACCTGAATGGGAACTACTTTAAATTCAGTTCCCACCCTGTATCCGGGGTCTAGACTCTGGGGGAGATACTAAATTGAAAACTAAATTTTCCTTCACATAGTTCCTACTTCTGAGACGAGAAAAAAAGTTTGATCGTTGAAGTTGCAGGCGACTCGCGGTCACCCGGATGTCCCGATGCCCGGATGCTCGGTTAAACCACATCAACGCCTCGCAATTAAATTTCACTATCAACTGGGACACGTTAACGTATTCGGAATCCTGTAGGCAGTACATACATGTATGATTGCGTATTGTTCGCATTCAGCAGAGCTTGTCTAGCATCCTTTGCCCCAGGCTTTAACCGAATGCAGCAACACTTCACCACTCCGGTGTCAAATACGAAGCCAATTACTAACGTAGTCCTTAATTAACGACGACCTACCCGGCAACGACGAGGTGAACATCAACCTACGAGTTTAAGCTTGCGATAGCTGCGAACCGACGACGCGACGCTCAATTTCTGTGTGTCTGTTCTTCGTATTCATTCAGGGAGTTTACTAATTTTTATTCCATTTGATTCTGAGTCGCTCCGAGGTTTAATTAACCGTGTAATATAGCTAATTATGTTTCAGAGAATAGCCGAGGGGCTCATCCCTTTCATGAACCCTCTTAATCTTTTCGCTGCGAATTCGAGGAGAAAAATGTCCGAGATTTTGACGGGTGACAGGATAATTAGGGGGACTAATACGCGGCTGCTTTACGGAAATTAAAAATATTTGAAAAAAAAGTAATAATTCTGTGGAAATTGTCGATTCCACACAGGCGGTTCAATTCAACTAGTTTATGGGTGATTTTATTTAGAAAATAAACCTTCACCCTGGAATGAAGCAAAACTAGAGTATCCATGTCTTGAGGCCAAGTGCCTCCGAAAATTAGAGAACAAGTTTTGAAATTTTTTGAAAACTCCCCACAACTCCTCACAGAATTGATGATATCGAATTGTTTGTGTTCTCAATTGGTACATCGATTATTTTACCTCATCCTAGGGGGCCTTGCCCCAAAGAAATGAATCTATCCTATTCTATTCTATGATTGATTATTTTCCAACCCCTTATAGATTCAAAGATTGAGATATGGTTCGCCAGGGAAAATGATAGCTGAAGGTGTTCAATCGAATGAACGTAATTGCAAGTTGAACCTTTTGACGAACATTATCTTTCTTTGGGAGTGAAATTCTTATCACTTAGTATTCTGCGTATTTCAGGATCGCTGATTTCGCTGATGTGGTCAGATTCTCCCTTTTCGGATAATCAGGAGTCGTGAATGTAATAGTCCAAAGGATCAGTCATATTAAAGTAGGCATTTGAAATTTGGTACTTTTAACACCAGATGTAGATCCAGCGACTCCGAAAAATCACTGCTTACCAAAAAACAATCCAATCGGATGTACGTATGTACAATTACATAATTTCACCGAGATGCTTTGACATTTCCCTAATCAATGTCAGTCATGACACAGATTGAAAATGGTCAATTTGTAACTGAATTTAGTGTAAGTGTCTGCACTGGTTCCCTCAAGGTGAGTTCTTGTTTGTCGTGAGCGATATCTCTCTATATTAATCCAAGCACGTATGATAGGGTTGGGAATCATTAGCAGCTCAAAGTTGTCCCAGTAGTGACATGCACTGAAGCCAACTTGGTCTGAAGTCTATATCTTGATATGGCTCTAAGCTAAGATGACGGAGTTTGAACTCGAGCCGTCTCCCGGCTTACTGAACTAAGGCCAACTATCGCTGCAGCTTACTTGTCCCGACACTCAACATAAATAGGGGAACAGAGCGAGGTAGTGGTCGGGTGCAGTCCGACATCCCTCATATTGTTTTCACTCATTCGCTCGTGTTCGGACGTTGTCCAGACTGGAGGCTGTCCATCTATTCACTCAGACGTCGCTCCAAAGTTTCGGACCATTCATTGCGGGCATAAAGTTCTTTATTTTATCCTTCACCTGCCTCTTTTATCCCGTACAGCCGCAACTATGACAATAGGAGTCGAAAAAGTTTTCGCTCGTTATTCACACGTGGGAAATAAGAGCGAACGAACTTTTCACCACTGTGCAGTAATTTCGAATTTTCTCACGAAGCTAGGACGACAGATTGTTCGCCAGATTTATGGAATGGGTTGAAAAATTTTTAGATCGATGATGACTAATTACATGAAGTTTTTTTAGAGCCTTCAATTACCAACTTTTCTTCCTCATCGGGAGGATTGACTTAAGATTAAAGCAATTATATTTTCGTCAACTTCTTTTCATGAAGAGAAGAAGGAAAGTTTTATCCCTTTTCAATTAAGAGGAGCAAAGGAGTAGCTTTGACCGTCGAAGGGCCATAAAAGGACAGTTAAAACTTTCCTACTAAAATTTCACCTTAGTTCTATTGACGCCTGGAGGTAGGCGTCGCGACGCGTTACGGAAATCGCGAACTCGGCGATGGGCGGCTTCCTAGTTTTGCGGTAAAGGTTCATTCCAGAAATTTCATCCCCTGAGGGTTCGAACTGATCAGCGTCCTGATTTTTTTCCCTCGCCAAGAGGCGAAAATAAAATTGGATGGATGAAGAATCAAGCCGAGAGGATAGAATTTTAGGATAGAATTTTAGCTGAAAATTTTATCGTGAAACTTGAACCGCCCTAGGGGTCGAACGATTTTGTAATTATGAAAAGTTTCTGTCACCCAACAGCGTCTTGCTCCCAACGTGATCAGATATCGATCGAATAAACTTTTCACGATCTTTTAAACTCAGAAATATGAAATGAGTATATGCACCACGTTTATTTCGTATATACCTACATACACCTACCGCAAAACTATTACTTCCAGTTGATCTCGATCGGGCTTGAAAAGTCGGTGGTACCTACTCAGTTTTATTCCCAGAAGTTTACCATCGTAAAAATTCCAGTCTGCCACTCCGCGATATTAATATAATGCAAATATATATTATCAAGTTAGGAACTCTGGGAGATATTAATACTAGCTGAGTCGCCAGGGGGTTTGATGAGATTGAAAGTGTACCGATTACATAAATAATTAATACAATTACCTCCGCATAAGGCTGATTGTATTACGCGCTTTCCAATTCAGTTTCAAGTTTCACAGTCTGCACATAGCCGCGTATAAGTTCTTTGAACTTCCTCATTACTGTCCGCGAAACTTTTTTTTTTCAACTCTAGATTTACGTCATCAATCACTGAACAATACCCGTCATCTTTGCGGTCGTACAAAAAACAAGCCCTCATGCAACTCGTCCCGTTCACAACAATGGAAAGTTTGCCCTTTGTCACCGGCTGAGTGTATAGACAATGTAGACGAAAAATTGACACATCGTTATACCGTCGCTGATGCAGCGCAGTCCAGTGGCGTAACTATGTCTCCGTGGGCCCGTGTGCCATTATTAAATCTGGCCCCCGGCAGGGAAAACTGTTGTGCCTCGGAACACTTTTTCAATTTTCAGTTATAAAACACAAAATATTCGACATTTTTCCACGAGACTTTGATCTATTCAAGAAGCAGTTTTAGCTGACAATAACCACCGACAGTCATTCGTTCGTTTTGTCATTTGAAATTTATGAGTCAGGGGTTCCAGGCAGACAGGGATGTGCCATTCACGCGCATTTCGCCTCCCTCGAGGCGAATTATGCAAGTTAGGAGTTTGTATATCTTCCTGAATTGCACATTACACGTCAGGTGCATATATGTGTCTTACCACATAATCTCCAAAAACGTCATCTATGCTCAAATCTCTGAATGACGGTATCTGATGATGAATTCAATATCGCAAATTCGGATTAGCAGTCCGTTTTATCCGACTATTGACAACGAACTACCGCGTGTTTTTTTTTTTATCAACATAACTACACGCAAATGACATGTTTCAAGGTACACCAAAGCCAAGGTATGTGCAACAGTCTCCCCTCTGTTGAACGAAATAATGTATGAATTCTATTTGAAGGTTGATAGGTGATGTTCAATTCTGTAGTATGATCTAAAAGTTGGATTACATATTCAAGGAACATGGGATGCTCTTGTGCCATTCTATCGTTGGATATCCTAGCCTGCGAATAATTTTTTTCTCTCTCTGGAGCGTGCATGGGCCCTTGTTCTACGGGCGCCCTAAACCCCCGGTAGTTACGCCACTGGCGCAGTCAACTATGGCTGAATTAAAAAATCTAGTCTGCTTCCGTCCGTCGCGGAAAGAAAAAAATCCGCAATGTTTTCCTGGATTTATCGAATCTAACACAAAAACATCGTGGATGTGAAAAAAGCCGCCAAGTACCCACGCAAAAATGAGCAAAACGTATCGCCAGTCTCTGTCGTGAAATCAAGAAAGAAACCAAGCACCGAGCGTACCCCTTCGATCTCTCAGCAAGTCTACGTCGTCAAGTCGGAGTTTCGTGTGAGGATTTCGGAACATCATTCCGAGAGCTACGTACTTGGCGGGCACATTCGG